>JASANB010005126.1:0-130681 GCA_030248155.1 Sabatieria punctata | reverse complement strand
GCCCCCACCCGACTTAGGCCAGACCCCCCCCCCCCCGGATGGGGCCCCCGGAGACGATTTCACCGACCCCCCCCCTCCGATTTTTCTGGTAAGTAAATTTTCGAGCAAATTTTTGCAATTTTTTACAATTTCACACACAAAAATTGCCAAAATCGCCTGCAAAACAGCACTTTTTAGCTGTATTTCAGCGCAAATTAGCGATTTTTGGCAATTTTTAGCCAAAGAATCGCGATTTTTTTCGATTTTTGAGCGTTTTTTAGTGCCCACCCCCTCCCCCAAAATTTTGGCTCAGACCCCCCCGGCCGGCGCCAGACCCACCCAACCCCCCTCCCCCCATCGGCGGATGACCTGTTACATGTATGCCATATAGTGTATGATGTCGGTACCATAAAGGGCGTTATGTGCCTGACTCTACTATAGTTTTATTCGTGCAGAGGTTTGCTAAACGCCAGGTACTACGAAAGTTTTTCTGTTCTGCTCAATCGGGAACCTTTTTGTATCTATTTTTACGCCCATTTTCGAATTTTTAGATGTTCCACATGAGTTTCCACATGCTGTTGTTTAGCATTGCATCGTACATGTTTAGCCCAAATTCTAGAGAGGGGGTTGGGAACTAAAAACGCTCAAAAAAACGAAAAAATGGCAATTTTGGGTTAAAAATCGTCAAGAATCGCTAATTTGTGCTGAAAATACAATTTAAAAGTGCTGTTTTATACAGGTAGATTGTAGCAATTTTAGTGTCTAAAATTCTAAGAATTGTAAAAAATTGCTGAAAAAATTCCATGCCAGAAAAATCGGAAGGGAGCTCGGAAAATCGTCTCATACAGTCAGGAACTTAACGCCGTTTATGGTACCGACACCAAGATAAGGTTTATGATAAGGTGTCAGGTACCATAATATGGTACCGGCACCCAGACATGGGCTAGCATTTCGGCTGATGGGGGTTAGAATTTTCAATTCCTGAGGGGGGGGGCTGATGGGGGGTAGGAGCGCCTGATGGGGGGCTGAGGGGGTGGTAAGCCAAAAAGTTAGATTTTTGGCGAAAATCAGGGTTTTGTGGCTTATTTTTGATTAAAATAAGTTAAAATTAGCTATTCTGAGCTCATTTACGCCTATTCCAGGCATATTTTTATCATAATTTTATATACAAAATTCTTCCCAAAAATTCCTGATGGGGGGTAGCGGCCGGCTGATGGGGGGTAGATCAGAGCCTGATGGGGGGGGCCAACCCCCCTCAGCCCCCCCCCTTTGCCCATGTCTGCCGGCACCTTATATGGTGTCCGTAGCATAAACGGCGTTAAGTGCCTGACTGTCATAAGAGGCCTAAGTCGGGTTGGGGCAGAGCCCCTTACATACATGCATTGCATACATACTGTAGGTACAAGTACGTACTGGTGCATATTTACATGGGTTCTGCCCCACCCGATATAGATATTTGGGCGATAACTGTATGGTTGTGAGTGGTACCATATGGTACCGGCACCCAGGGCTATGGTAGGGGTACCATAAACGGTGTTAAGTGCCAGACTGTAGTACGGTAGATATTCTAGGTACCAGAACGTGCGTCCGCGCTGGAACGACCACGTGAAGCCGATTTTGGAGCGACTGAAGCTAGTCGAGGTGGAGCTGCAAGACGAACTGAACAGTGGACAGCGGAAACAGCAAATAATCGAGGCACAGCAGCGGAAAATCGAGTCGCTGCTAACAGCCAATCAAAAACTGATGCAGAGCATCGCCAAAATGAGACAGACGCCGTCGGAAACTGCCAGCACCAACGGCTTCAAACTGAACGTTGATTCGGCCGAGGAGGAGAGTCTGGAGAGTTTGAGCATGGCCTCTTCGCTGAGCGAACACGGGCCCGCCAGCCACCCCGACTCCTAGCACTTGGCTCTGTCTGTACAGGACTGCTGGAAGTACAAACCGGAATGGCTTCTGTAAGAGAGAGTGACGTCCGGTAGCTGTACATGTACTTATGAACGATTTTCCACAACCATTTGGCTTTACAGTACTGAGGTAGTGAGTTGCTTCTTTTAACTGTCCATCCATCCATTCTTCTTTTATTTGCACTGATTTTGATAGCAAATTGGTGATTTCAAGATTCGGTTCGGTTGTTTTCTGCCCGCTGGATTGATTTGTTGTCTTTTCTTTTTAAAGTAGAAAACCGTCTCGCGCTTCTGTGATCTGATTAAAACATTCTGATTAGAAGAGTGAAAATGCGTCCTGGTTTTTGTTTCTGTAAATTGGATGTCATGCTTCCTGATGTGTATTATTGGTCTGAAGGAGCTGTTTCGTATAACTGATACAAGTATTTATTTCGAAGAAGTACTAAACTGGCTTCTGGCGTGCTAGAAGAGCTTCGTACATACATGCGTACGTACGTACTACTATGTATTTGTGTGCATACTTTGAGCCCGAGGTTGTTCGTGTGAAGAAGTCATAAATTTTAATTGCGGATTCAGTCTCTTCAGCTTGATTGTAAATGTCTATTTCAGTTTGAATTGGTTACGAACACAAAAATACTTAAGAATAGAGGTGCGCACGGGCTGGCAGGCGTACTTAACCGGCCCACCAGTAGCGGTGGCCCGAATTTTGTTAGAATATGTTGCATTTTTGTGTTTTATTGCGATTTCAGTATAGCTCATAAAAATGGTGTTTTAAAAGGAAATTCTGTAATATTTTGAGAAGTTTTATGAAGTTTCAACCTGGTTTTCTTCGATTTTGTTAGAAGTAGCGTATACATGTATATCAGCTAAAGACCAAAACTGATTCTGAATAGGGAAAAATTATAAAAAAATGCCAATTTTGGCTCATTTGAGCCAGCTAGTTCGTTGTTGGAGTATCAGGCGAACGCAGTTTATCCGTACGTAGTATCTAGACGAAAGAGTGAAAACTCGGGACAATAGACTTTACCTGCCATAGAAGGCTAAATTTTAATCGCATTCTTCCTTCTTAGCCCGTTGCATCTGGTAGCCAATTCTCAATTCGGCTACCATAAAAGATAGCAGCCAGGTCCAGGCTCTCAATTTCTCTCTCCGAAACCTACTCATCATCAGCCAGTCAATGGCGGTGTCATTGAGTGCACTGGCAAAAGCGTCCCAAAAGTGCGGTTCAAAGTTGAGTTGTCTGGCATGGGCGGCTCCCATAGCCCGCAGCATGGGCACTGCATCCATTGGGGCATTCAAGTTAAGAATTGTCTTGTGAAGTGCTGCAGCGATGGCGTCAGAATGACGTCGAAATTTACTCTCAAATGCCACTTGATCTTCGGGTAGATTCTGGAAGCCCATAATCACTTTGGCGCCGGGGTTTTGCTGGAACAAGCGCGCCAAAACGGTGCGCGCGAACTGTTGCTGACCTTTTTGACCCATCAGACGCCAGCAGTCACCAAGTACCTGCTTTCTAAATTCGCTCGGACCTTTGGTCGGCGCAGTCATACTGCGTTTGCGATACAGAGAGGACATGTTGAACTGAACTAGCCTGCCAATTGCACAACTTTTTATGGCCTGGAAAATTAATTAGAGACCACTGACTACGTGCAGACTAGAGCAATTTCAAACCGCCAATTTATAGTATGATTGCAAAGGGGGCCTGTTAATTTTGCAGATGCACTGTGCTAATTTTCTAGGGATTTATTAGTGGCTGGTACTGGTTTATAAGTGTCTCCAGTAATTGGGCTCATTGGTGTTAGCATCTATGTACGTGTGTGTATACCGACTGGGGGCGCTAATACTTGTCTGCTAGTCTGACCAGCTTAATTGACACGCAACTCAAACTTCCATCGTCTTGCAAAAACAGTTCATTTCGCAACAGAGAACATGACTCCATGCCCCGGAATAATATGATCGGCTATTTCCAGCACGCGTTGTCTACTAGTCTCCTGGAGTTTAACGTCCAAACTGCTTTCTTGCCATATAGTTGAGTTGGTCAAATCTTCTTCGCATTCGAACAGATCCCCTAAGAATATGATAAACTTGATTTTTTATGAAATATTCACTGACTAAAAGCTCAGTAACCTGCTATAACTACAGTTCCGAGGCTATTTGCGTCTTTTACCACAACTGATATGTCTTGAGCTGTATGGCCTGGCGTCGATAGGAGGTAAACACAACTGGTTAGTGATGGGTTCTTCTAAAAGTGTAGATTCATTCAGTGTTGCCAGGTCCAAAACCAAAAACCCCTAAATGGCGAAAAAATCCCCTAAAATATGAAGACCCCAAAAATCACCCCAAATGAAAAATCCATGTTTTCAGCTGCTGAACTATATCTATCAATGTTTAGTGAAAAGTCAGTAAAATTATAGGTACTATACTACTGTGAGAAAATTCTTGCAATAAAGTAAACGATTTTCAAAGTACATTTTGAAATTTCCACTTGTTTTCAGTGTAAACTATTGATTTTTGTCAACCAACTATCAACTGTCTCGAAAGATCATTTTTTACAGTAACGACCAAAGATACATGCTAATTTCGAGCTCCAACATGCTACACACCAACAAAATTTTGTGTAATACAGTCAGGCACTTAACGCTGTTTATGACACCGGCACCTAGGCTAGTGGCACATTTTATGCTACCGGTACGATAGCCATGGGTAGCGGTACCTTGGTACCGACCGGCATCATATATGGCACCCCTACCCATCGCCATGGGTGCCGGTACGAAATCTGAAGGGAGTGATGCCATATATGGTACCGGTACAGCCACCATACCAATGTAGGGGTACCATACTGTATATGCCACCACATTGGCTGAACGTAGGGGTACCATACGTATATAGTATACCATATACAGTACGTATGGTGTGGTGCCAGTAGCCCAGGTACCGGTACCATTTACGATACCGGCACCATATATTAATAGTACCCTGACTGTAATAGCCCTAAGTTATGAGTTGAAATTATGTTCCAAAAACGTGATTGCTTATGAAGGTTTTACATGCAGTTTTCAGAAAATGCGATTTATGTTAGTTTCCGATTTATAGTTATGTATACGTACCTACGCTTTCATTTTTCTACCCTCGATACGATACGATACGATGTGACGGGGCACCGGAGCCCTACGATCAGGACTTGCGGCCCATTTCGCAACCCCGTTTGTCACCGGGCGCATGATATCGTCCTTCTTTCACAGGTCACACACTAGCTTCCAGCATGCTTGGACCAGAATGCATCGTCCAGTTCGTTCCAGCGGTGGCAAACCGGTCCATTAGAGAGCGGCCCAACGGTCCTCCCGATTCGGCGTCCCGCTGGCTGACCACTTCTAATGAGCCAACACGGTCTTCAGTCACCCTTCTCCAAGCACGCTTTCTGCTGTGGCTTCCAGGTTTAACGGCAGATCTCGTCTTCCCATTCACCTATTTGCTGTCACCAGCTTTTCGTCGCCTGGGTTGGGCTTTTCTAATTTAATTATAAAAACTCAAATCCAACCCAATCAATGGCAGCATATTTGTCTTGGACGGCCCAATCTCCTTCCAGGGCAATCTTTGCATTGGGAAAGAGATTCAAATTTCCCACGTGATCTATATGCCCATGCGTTCCGATCACATGCGTAATCTGCTTTACACTCACACCTTCTTCTTCTAAGACTAAATCTCTTCCGGCTTTTTCAAATCATTCACTCTAACTCACCACCCACCTTTCACTATTTCCTGTCCATTCCAAGGGGAACCACAGTCAACCAATACGTTAAGATTCTGGTGCCGTACCAAACTCACTGAACCGGAAGCGCTGATCCATCCAGAATTGCTATCGGACGAGAACCCACCAACCAATAATTGTTTTACAATTGGTACATCAGCCATTTTTATTCAACGAAGAAGTAGGTTCTTTCTTCAAAAACGTTGCATTTCCAGTACAGTAGACTGACATAGGACCTGTTAATCCAAGGATTACAAAACTGCTGGATGCTGCACTACATTACGGCCGCTTACATGAGAGGCCCAAGTGAAAAATAGCTAAACTGACTATTTCCCCTCAGCTTGCCACGATTTCAATTTTTTAGCTTCTATACTTCTTACATATGACTTCGTTCTGCATCTCTTCTTCAACTTCAATTCCTCATGCTGAAGTACTGTCCAAAGAATCGGTCGATTCGGTTGTGGAAAAAGGTAAAACTGGCAATTTTCCTTCAATAGCTACGTATTTACTTTACTAGCTGCAATACTTCTTCTATAAGCTCTGGGCTTTCACTCTCTTCTCCTCTGACAAACTCCGATTCGCCATGCCGAAATATTATCTAAAGAATCGGTCGATTCAGCAGTGGAAATCAGTTAAATTGACAATTTTCCTACTGATTGCAACGAATTCAACTCTTGTAGTAACTTCGGTATTTGTTCGATACGCCCTCAACGTTCACTCAGATATGTTCTGACCAACTCCGATTCGCCATGCCGAAATACTATCCCAAGAATCGATAGAGTCAGATGTGGAATTCAGTAGGGTCCGGTACGGTAAAGACCTTCCCAGGCTGCCCGGCACCGGATTTCAGCCGGGCCGGGCGGTGCCGAGGGTGAAGACGAAAGGTGTTGAGAGTGCAATAAAATATAGTATGTACATTTGAAGGCTAGTTTTCAAAATTTTCTTCAAACCAGGCCTCTTCAAACTACTAAAACTGTTAAATTTTGTTCACGCTCGGAATACCGTTTAAATGCATTTGTCAAGGCTAACTTTTCAAAATTTTCTCCTGCTGGTTCGTAACGAAGTCATCAAACTAGGCAAGCTCAACATTTTACAGCTCCTTTACAAAATAATCCTAGGTACACCAATGGATGGTTTGAGTGCTAATTCCTACAATATAGCCAAAACACACTTTTTTCTTTAATCTGGATTATTATTTTGCTTTCCTGGGCTGGGTTTATAAATTTTGAGGGGCCGGGCCGGGTCGGGTCGCCGCGCAAAATGACAGCCGGGCCGCCAAAAAGACGGCCGGTGTTCCGTTAAATAATCCTATGAAAGCTGTGACATTGTCTAATCGGTAGTGAGCATGCGGAAATGGAATAGGCACGCGCAAGTACGTTACGATAGGTGCTGTTTAGCAGGTCCAAAATTATCATACAGCTCATCTTTACGCCTGCATCGGAATCAGACTGAGATCGATGATGATGATTTAGCCAGTCGAGTTGAGCAACTGCAGAAGCTTCGAAGCAGAAGAAGCAAGAGCAGGCATCGTACAAAGCTTACTTTGAAGCCAAGCATGAAGCACCAAAGTTGTTGTTGTTGTTGTAACTTTTTAACTAAGGAGTAGCCAAATGCTATAGAGCAGGTCCGGCAGCCTCCTTAACAACAACCCTCCCCTTTTGCTGTCGGTGTGTGAAAGACAGGTAAGGTTTGGTCCCCATTTATCTACTTGCCACTGCTGAGTTTCGACTTGAATGACCTGAAAGTTCAAAGTGGGGGAATTCGTCCGCGTCAGGAATCAGCACCAGAAAACGGGACAGGGTGGCCGGATGGAGTACAAGTTGTCAGACCCGAAAGAAGTTACATGTATAGAAGTCGGTTCAAAAGGATCGCATAAGCTCAAAGGTCTTGCGAAATCCGTGAACAGCCAGCGTCTGAAGCCAGTGTTTCCAGTGTAAGGATGAGCCAGTATCAGCGGCCAGTCCCCCGAACTTCCCAGACCATTCAAACCAAACTTCTGGGCTGACTTGCTTGATAAAACAGCGGAAGACTATCTGGCCTTGTCAAAAATGGAAAGTGATAAAGTATGGGCAACAACCAACGAACTGTTTGCTACTGCCAATCTTCTGGAAACGCCTATGTATATGTGTGTGCAGCTGCTACAACGATAAGTGGGTGTGCCAGAAGCATTTCCCAAAAGGAAAGAAGGAATTATCCTAACGTAGTCTACCTGAACAATTTGAATAGAAAGCACTTTCAGGTGGTCACAAAATGAGTCTGTTGATATTTGTATTAGGTACGCTATTGTTCAGATTATGTGGCTTCTTATACAGATGTTGGTGTACAGTTGTTTTGGTCGTATTATTGCCATCACTTTAGCAATAGGATTATTTCACGGGGATAAGAAAATGTAACAGGCCTATAACCGTTAAAAAATCCTATATAGGAAATTTTAACGTTAAAAAATCCTATATAGGATTATTTAATACAACACCGGCGCAGGTCTCCTTTCCCGGATTCTCGGAGTCCAAATAACCAAGTTATGGCAAAAACAGAATCTGAGCATAACATTCTGATTAAAACAGTCGAAACAAAATCAAATTTGCGAAATTTCGATAACCAACGAACATAACTGGGAGAAAAACGAACAGTAATCAACTTGCTTGTCACTAAAAAGAAGGGAGCAAAACAAAGAAAGAAGGGAGGCCGCCTGCTGCCCAAGCGCAAAGCAAACACACTGGCTGTCGGCCAACCCCTGCATCACTCATGCGCTAAGGGCTGGCTTGGGCCGCTCGTGTAGGAAATTTCGGCGCCCGATTTTATTCGTTCATGACTCAACTAAACGAATATGGTTTTAGTACATGCAAAGAAACACTGAGCTCATGTACATTCAGTAACCGTTCTGTATTGTTTTGTTAGTTCTAGCAACATTACATTATTGTTAGCTTTGCTTTATTATTTCAATGGTAAAATCTTGATGCTTGCTCTTTTACTTTCTTTCATCCTAAGTTTGAAAAAAGGCGCGCAGAAAAGCGCGTGGATTACGCAGTGACTCGCCAGCAAATCAGCGCCCGGGAGGGAACGCAACTACGGCCCATAATAATTTGTACGTAAAAAAAGATGGTACGTACGTACGGTTTCAGTTTGCGAGAAACAGTTTGCGCTGGAGTGCCTGCTGTGTTTGTGCAGATGTTTGCTGAGCAGGTTCGAAATTCCTTTTTAGCGCGGAAGCTGGGTTTTGGTGCGTACTTGAATAAGAAAAATATAACTGCGGCTGACGTCAAACGTCAGATAGACCATGATCCAATGGCTAAAACAACATTATTAGAGCTCAAACGATGTGGAAAGATCGAATGAGAGACGGTTTCAACTTAGGACTATTTTGGACAGAGAAAATGCTCAAACATACTTAATGGGCTGCCGGTCAAACATTTTGTGCCTCAGTGTACTAATCGCTATTTACTGCTAACAGTTTTTGCAGATTTGTTCAGTGTTCGGTTCTGTCTACAGTTTCTAAGTTTACTAAGTGTTTCCTTTTAAATATAGATAAATAAGCGGTTAGCTAAGTTCGCCGCAAAAAAACATAAGAACCGGTGGAGTACTTTTAGTTTTTCTCAATGCTTTCCTTGTTTATCGTAATCTTAAACTAAACAAGTTGACGTTTGTAGAATCAAAATATGAAGCATATTTTGTAACGGGATTAGGTTTGGTTCGTCGACACCGGTTCGTCGAGGCTCCGTTTGTCGACAGCTGTTCGTCGACACTCGAACACTCGAGTGTCGACGAACAAAGCAATCGACGAACCGGTGTCGATGAACCGAGAGTGTATCCCTTTGTAAAGACAAGCTGTTCGTAGGTTTGGTGAGCAGCGGCCACCGCCCTTCAGCAGTCCGATCGATATTTCCGAAGCTGATGTACAGAATGATTGTGCGCTGCTGGAACAGTGTCTATTGCTCGACCCGGAGATGGTATCAGTGTGTGGTTCGGAACAGACAAAGACCTATTTGGCAAGAAAACATTAGCAGCGCTATCTGATCAGTCTGATTCCACACCAAGCTCGCATGGACACTTTGCACGCTCTGCTCTGTGCTCTGGTCAGCAACTTCCATGACAGGTCAGTTTCTTTTTAGTACCTCAACAAAAAGAAACACGTACAGTACGTAAAAGGAGCGGAAGCTGAGCACGACCGTATGCAGTGAGCTTGTTGAATGCGCAAGAGCGGCGTTGCTTTCAAGCAGGGTTGCCGCCTGTATCAACCGGAGTTATGGTAGTGGCGGCATACCCAGTTCGGGTTAAAGTAGTGGTAGTGGTTGTACTAGTTGTAGTGGTATGTTGAGGGGTTGGGGTCGTAGTGGTGGATGTTGTCGTTGTTGTGGAAGTTGTGGTTGTAGTGGTGGATGTTGTTCCGGTCGCTGGAGTTGGGGTCGTAGTGGTGGATGTTGTCGTTGGTGTTTGGTGTAGTTGTTGTGGATGTTGTAGGTGTGGTTGTTGTTGGAATTGTTGTAGATGTTGTTGTAGGTGTGATTGTTGTTGATTTGGTGACTGTTGTTGTAGTTGTAGTGGAAGATGTGATGTGGTTGCCAGTGTAGTGGTGGTAGAGGTCGTAGTACTGCTGGTTGTGGTGTTGCCCCTCAGCGCGAGGTTGCCAGACAACAGACTAAGCGAACATTACCCAACTCGAACAAGAGAAGGCACCACCACAACCGAAGGTGCATCTCTGAGCGGCAGCTGATTTAGGTTTCAGTGACCGCTTATGGTCAACCACCCTCTGCCCCTCCCCCTTTGTCCATGTCAGGTAGCTTAGGGACCCCCTAACCAAAAATATCAGTACTACGTAACAAACTGGCTCAGAAATCACAACTTTTTAGCTTGAAATTCGCTTAAAAAGTCATTGTAAACCGAATTTGGCGTTTCCGCTGCTGATATTTAAGAGAAATCTGTGTATTTGGAAGCCCTTTTTATCAATTTTTTGCCTGTTGTTAGCACTAAAACGCTATTTGGCAGCTTAAAATGCGATTTTAGCCTCCTTACTGAGAAGAACATGCTACAAACGCATTTCCAGGCGTTTTGAGCTTATTTTGAAATTTCGGACCACCCTGGGCGAAACCCTCCCGAGCCCCGCCCCGGCCCGGGCCTGTTGCATGTATGACTTAGTACGTATGTATGCCTTCAACATTGTGGTCTGCTTGCAGTTCCTTTTTACAAACTAGCTTTTGCTTTTGGATATTTGCAAAAAGAATTTGCATTAATTATTTTTGTTTGTCTAATAGTAGTGTGGTTTTTACGTTTTCCGTACACGCAGCAATGTTAGTGTTGTTGCTTTTGCTGCTGGTTGAGCCGAGCGAGGGCGAAAAACCTTATCATGTAGAGAAAGAAAGGCGGGCAGTTGAACAGGTTCTCAAATTGACTTTGTTTCAGGTTAAGTTTTGTCTGCTGCCTACAAGACTGAAGGAACGTTGCAATCCAGACTACAGTGGTTTCTGCTATGCAGTGCGGGACAACGTGACAGGTGAATGGAAGAGAGGTGGCTGTGACTGGCCAAGCGGGGTCTACTGCAACGCATCCACTGACTGCTACTCTGGCCCACATCTAGGTATACAAAACACAGCAGACACACAGCTCTCTATGGGCAGTGTTGTGCATTTTGAAAATTTGAAATTAGGTAAAGTAATACTAGGTACTTTTCCCGAAAATTAGCTAGGTAATGCTAGGTATAGTTAGTTGCCTAGTTAAAAAGTGTTGGCTGGAAAGCTAAGGCAAAGGGGAAGTGTCATAAAAACAACACTGTTCTTTTTCAGTTTCTTTTATTCCTGTATGTATGTATGTATGTATGTATGTATGTATGTATGTATGTATGTATGTATGTATGTATGTATGTATGTATGTATGTATGTATGTATGTATGTATGTATGTATGTATGTATGTATGTATGTATGTATGTATGTATGTATGTATGTATGTGATGAAGAGTTTGATAGTTTGTGTGTGTTTGTATTACCAAGTTAGCGAGTGGTTGTGTGTGTGCTTGTGTGTGTTGTTGTGTTGTGTGCCCAGACTCTGTTTAATGTGTTTAATGTTTAATACACGTCCAACAGAATAACAAGCAACTCAGATCAAAGGGAGGGCGTGGCCGTTTGTCCGACGAGTGCCCTTCCCCGCAAGTACTCAGAAAAATCAAAATGCTGAATTAATTTTCTGAAGCGCGAAACCGTGGCTGCATTAACTATTTCGGCTGGTAAGCTATTCCATAAGGGAACAACCCGATTTGAAAAGAAAAACTTCCTTATGTCTAGTCTTGACCGTTGAACAAACAATTTACGGTTGTGACCACGAGTGCTTCGTACATTAGCATACTCAAATAACAATTGCCTTGGCAGCTCCACAAGTCCCTCGAGAATCTTGTAGACCATAACCAGATCGCGGATCAAGCGACGTTCTTCCAATGACTGAAGGTTTAAGACCCTCAGACGCTCATAATAAGAAAGATTTTGCATACCTGGCAATCGACGAGTAAACAGACGCTGAACTCTTTCTATCAAATCTATATCTTTGAGCAAATTTGGATTCCAGACTTCAGTCGCGTATTCCAGCTTTGGTCTCACGAAAGTTTTGTATAATTTTAAAAGAAGGTCCTGGTTTCGACTGTGAAAAGCACGGAAGATTAGGTTTACGGTTTGAAACCCCTTAGTTGTAACTTTACGACAATGGAGGGAAAATTTTAAATCGTTAGATAAAGTAACTCCTAAATCAACAATACTAGAAACAGCAGGCAGAGGGTTACCATTGACTAAATACTCGGTTTGGGCGTTTCCATAACCTAAGTGAACAACAGAACATTTTTCAATAGCCACTGAGAGTTGCATTTTTGTCGCCCACTCGAACACGTGCCCTAAATCCGTCCTGAGACGTTCATTTACAACCCCTTTAGGGACCGAGAAATATAACTTAGCATCATCAGCATACAGCTTAATATTGGAAAATTGGAGTACACTTTCCAAATCATTTATATAAGTCAGAAAGAGCACTGGACCCAAAAGACTACCCTGTGGGACACCTGACCCAACTAAGCTTTCAGGAGATTGAAAATCATTATCAATACAAACATACTGCCTACGATAACTCAGATAGTGTTGTAACCAGGTAATCAGGCTTCCTGAGACCCCAAAACGCATCAATTTACTGATAAGTTTGTTGTGGGATACACTATCAAATGCCTTTGCTATATCTAAGTATATAACATCAACAGTTTCCCTTCTATCTATTGCTGCTGTCCAGTCATTCAAACTTGTTAGTAATTGCGTTACTGTAGACCTTTTGCTCAAAAAACCGTGTTGGGAATCTGAGATTAACCGATTTTCTCTTAAGAAAGTCACTATTTGGTCCCTTATTATGGATTCCATAACTTTGCTGACCCCACAAAGCAAGGCTATAGGTCGAAAATTCTTTGGATTCGATACTAACCCTTTCTTATGTAGGGGTATTACTTTAGAAATTTTCCACTGCTCTGGGACAACGCCTGACGCAAAAGAGAGGCGAAAAATCCGATTTAATGGTTCAGCTACTACTGCTGCTATGTTACGAAGAAAGAACTGAGGTATACCATCAGGCCCAGAAGACTTTTTTGCAGCTAGCTTTACCAAATGGTCGAAAATTAACTGTTCATCAAATTGTACTTGACTCAGACGCTTCTCCCCTAATGGTTTTGATGAAATTTGATTACCATCATCTTGAACGAAAACTGAGACAAAAAACCTATTAAATTCTACCGCTTTCTCATACGAATCCATAATAATACGACCATCGTCAGTGACCAGTGTTGGAATATCGGATTTACAGGTTAGTTTCGATTTTACAAAAGCCCAAAATTTACTGTCTGAGTCTGATTCAAGTATTCTAACTTCCCTTAGATATTCATCTCTACGTTTTAGCCGACGACATAATGCTGCTGACTGTAACCAATTCTGATGATTTTCCGTAGTAGGATTATTCTTATATACTCTAAATAGCGCCTGCTGCCTCTTGTGAGACCTTCGCGTATCGCAGGACCAATGAATAACGGAAGACCGAATGTCACACAAGGGCACAAACATTTGTACACATAAATTTAGCTCATTCAAAAATGTGACCCAGAATTGGTTGACGTCAGCACATCTGTCAAATTCTGTTACCCAGTCAATAGCCCCGAGGTACTGATAAATTGACTCATAATCGGCTAAATTAAAATTTCTGAAAGTCCGTTTTATGGGTTTGAGAGCTAGCTCAAACGGACCAATGTAGCCTGTAATCCGATAGTGATCTGACGAGCTAAAGGATTCAAGTACTTTCACTGCCGTAACCAGACCGGGTTCATTGGAAAATACTAAGTCAAGTATATTACCTCTTTCGTGAGTCGGCTGTAATACACACTGTTCCAAGCTACTCTCCGAAACAAAATCGTAAAATAATAAATCAGAAGGGCCAAACCCAGCCTCTGTTTCGTCCCATCGAATTGCCGGATAGTTGAAGTCACCTAAAATAACACAAGGAAGATTGTTTTGAATAGAAGTTCTCAGATGTTCTACAAGGAACTCGGTCGACTCATAGATTTCTGCCGAAGGTGTACGATACACTACCCCAAGTTTGAGAAAAGGCTTATCATAACCGGGAACATACAACAACACCCATACAGATTCAAGGTATTGATTTCCGAAAATTTGTTTTGTTACAAAATTAAAATGTTTGGGAAGAAGCAACATAACTCCTCCACCAGCCGACCCCCGATCTGAGCGCACGATATTATGAGTCAACAAAACATTACCAAAAATCGCATCACTAAATTCCCTAGACAGCCAAGTCTCTGTCACAGCAATAACGGCCCTAGAATGCTGAGAGCTCTCAAAACTAAGATCTGGAATTTTGTTTTTCAGACTGCGAGCATTAAACAGAATAAACTCGATCAACATTTTACAGCCATTTACTCTGCCGGACGGTTGGCGTTTGTTTTGTTAGTTTTAGACACAATAGCACCATTCCTAATGACTATGTCCTTTTCACCATTGTTCCTCCGTGTTTGCAGTTCTTCTCTCAATTTGGCGTCTCTCTGCCGTTCTTGGAAGGTAAGGTCTGGTCGCACAAAGGGGTTAAACTTGAGTCCCCTCTTAAGCTCGCCATCTTCTCGCATCAGTCCGCCAGCTCCAGTAAGAAAAGTGTGGCGGTAGCGCGGAGCGTGCTCCGTGAAGCACACTTTCAGAATACGACCCTGAGATTGAGGCCGACCGTCACGAAACACCGCACTCACTTTGTCCACCGGGATCGCCAGCTTGTCGCAGTAGCTGTTCACTTTGGCCAGGTCCGCCGCAGCCTGCCTGTCATCACTTGACTCCTTTTCTGGCCACCCGACCACTACCAGGTTATGCTTCTTGGACTGTTTCTCGAGAGTCTCTCTTGCCACATCTGCCGCAGTTCTGGTGGCTACTTCAACGGCTGCCGACACCGCACGGGTAATGAGTCGGTCGAGAAACTCCTCCGTCAACACAGGAGAACCGGTCGATGACGGGACGGAGGAGGAGCGTTGATTAAAGTCGACTAATTGTTTTTCAAGAGACGACACCTTGGCGATCAGCTCAGCATAAGATGGGAAGGCACATTTGCCGCAGTGGATTTGAATCGACGGCAGACTTAGGACAGCAGAGAGGATTTTTTTTTTTTTTTTTTTTTGTGCTTCTCTACTAGTAAAGACCTCCACTTCTCTTCATTGGTGCCGAACAGACCCGGGAGCCCCCTTCATTCAGTTCCGGTACGAGTTCAAGTTCTACCATCAGGTTCCTCCTGTTTCCAACCCCAAGCTACCACTGCTCGTGATCGTCAGGCACAGCCGTGCCCCATCTGATGCTCACATGACGTCAGCTACCTTTCGCGATCACGTCCGACTTCTGCAAGAGCAACTACAGCGTGATATCGAGCAGCAACAGCAATGGTGGATCGAACAACAGCAGCGTTGGGAGATCGCACAGCAACGACTGCAGCTCGAACGTCAGCGCACCGATCGTCTGATCGCTCAGTACCTGTCTCGACCCCTGGCAGATCGTATGAAAGAGGAAGCGGCTTTGCTTTCTGGCACTTTGGGTGTCCAAGTCGGCCCATTAAACACTCCCTTCACTGGGTTAATGGTCGATCCTCCGTTCAGTGGGCATTCTCGTTCAACTAAAGCGGTTTTTTCGTGCACAGACGCTCCTAAAGATGATCAAGTCGTAGCAAAGAGAGTCAATGAGAAGAAAGAAGTGAAGAAAGAAGTAAAGGATGACGCGCGGTTAGTTGATGGAGCTCCAGCTGTTCTTTGTTTGGCGGAAAGCCATCTTCATTCTGTTTCTATTGGTATCGTGCACAAAGCACCTTCTCTCAGTTCGTTTTCTGGGGCACACGCGGAAGAACCCGATGATGTGACCTCTGCCGACACTAAAGATTCGGCTTTGTTCCAGACAGTTCTCAAGGACGTCCAAGATGATTCAGTTGTGGCTAGCTCAGTTTGCTCAGTGAGGGACGGTCCTGTTCTTTTGGAAGTTTTTGGTTTGGAGAAAGAAGATATTTTGCCGTCTGCAGAACCGGCTTTTCCTGATCGAGTTTATTCCTCCCCATATGCTTCTGGTGTTCAGATGTTTTCTTTTGGTGATTCTGTGTTCTTTGATATGGCTGGAAGAGAGAAAGGAAAGAGAAGAAAGAGGATGAGGAGAAGGAAGAAAGAAGAAGAAGAAGAGAAAGATAAAGAGAAAGAGGAAGAAAAGGAAGATGAGAAAGGAAGAAGAAAGATGTTTTGGGTAGAAGGAGAAAAGATGATGAGGAAAAGGAAAGTGAAGAGAAAGAAAGTGCTGAGAAGTAAGAGAGTATTGAGAAGTAAGAGGATGAGAAGAAAAAGGATGATTTGGAGTAAAGTGATGGGAAGAAAAGTGATGATGAGGAGCAAGAGGATGAAAAGGGTCAAGAGAAGAAAGAGAAAGATGAAAGTGAGAGGAAGAAGAAAGGCAATGAGAAGAAGAGGACAGAGGTGGAGAAGAATGGCAATTCGCTTGAGTTCGCTGTCCAGGAGTGGCAAGTCTGTTTCACCATTGACAAGTCGTCAGATCAAGGCAAAGGCGCAGAAAGGCCGCAGCGTGGCGCGCAAGGGATCGGATCAATGTGGTGTCAGTTAGTGATGTAAAAAATTAATTTAATTGTAATTGAAATTCGCATAATTGGCCCGTTTTTAATTTCAATTCAATTAATTTAATTTAATTGAAATTCAAAAATTGAGCCATAATTTAATCGTAATTTAATTGAAATTCGCCTGGAATTTCAATTATATTTTCAATTATTTTCTGTGGTAGGAAATGCGTAAGTATTGGAGGCGCTTTAATGACTTCAAACAAAAAGCTATTTAGGGTTTGTCACCTCTTTATACCGACCTTACTATGTATGTTTTGTAATATTTTATGTTCTGCTTTTTATTTTGTAAGTCAAATCAGTGATTTTTGGTTGTATGGTGAGTTTACACCCGCTTTTTGGCGAAGGTACCTGGGATGTGATTTTGCTCAAAAATGCTGAAAACCTTTAGAGTATGTACTGATACAGTATATAATAATGAACTAACTGTAAATTTCCCCAGAATTCCTTTTTACGTGCTTTTAAAAGACAACTTTTAAAAATTTTCTCGCCTAGTTGTAGGGATGGCCAAAGCACGTGCGCGCAGCGCGGAATAGAAAATACAAAAACACAGCCAAAAAGTGGTCCAAAATGGTTTTTGCAACTTCAAGCGCAAATGCTTTTTTGTGTTCCGTTATTGATAGGAGGATGTGATGTATTTATATGAAACAGAGTGTGAGCTATCGAATAAGATGCATATTGAATCATAATTCGGCCGTTAAAGAGCATTTTTCTCTCGAAAACTGAATTCGTCGTTTTTCAATGTCTATTTTCTGCCAAAAGGAGACTTGATTCAAATTTTGTTCAACCGATTTTAAAATCACCGCAACTCGTTACCTATATAGCACTGCTTTTTTTCTTTCCGCACTTTGGCATGGTCCCCACAAATTTGATTCTTCCTTAACTACTGAAAATCGGCTTTTTCGTGGATTTTTTTCATGTTTATCGTTCTTGTGAAAAAACGACGAATTCGGCGAAAGATGTTCAATCGGTTCCGTATACAGTAGACTTCAGGCTTTCGACTGATATAAGAATTGGCTCTCTGCTGTTTGTCGTTAACCCCACAAACGGTGTTGAAGTTTCTGCAACCCTTAATTTTTGCCATTTCTGGCTTTTATTGTACCCAACAATTCCAACCATACTTTTTCGCATTAATTTAGCTGTGCGACGAATATTCACATCTTTATAGTAGATTTTAAACAATCAATTTGGTTGCACCTCCGTAACTCGCGCCATTCAAAATCAGCCACCGCTGGGACGGCGACCAAGTTATAAACACTAATTTACGCGATTTAACCCACGCGGCTGTTTTGAACCCGCATTTCTCCAATTCTTCATGAAATTAAGTGCGGTTTTTTGCGTAAATAATCGCATCAGGTCATGCTTTGTCGTTTTAGCATAAATTTTTCCGTGTAGCACCAGTTATTCAAATCTGTCGCCCATAAATAAAAATGGTACCAAGTGCGCCATGCAAAAGTTCTTCGCAGACGAATGATTTTAGATCGCATTTTTCTAATTTTTCATGGAATCAAGTGCGGTTTTTTGCGTATATTATCGCATCCGGTCATGTTATCGGCGGTTTTAGCATAATTGTTTTGCTGTAGCGTGAATTTTTGAAAACCATTGGCCATACCTACTAGTTGGGCAGCAGACCAAACCTAAGCTTTTACATGGACATTTTTCGAAGTCCTGGGTCACTGTTACTGTATTTAACTGCAAAAATACAACAATTTTCCAAAAATTGAAACATAATTGAAAAAAATCGCATAATTGAAATTTTCCGAGGTTCCATAATTTAATTGAAAATATAATTGTAATTGAAAATAATGGAAAACTATTTCAATTAATTTAATTTAATTTAATTGAAATTAAAAACTGAGCCCATAATTTAATTGTAATTGAATTGAAATTCAAATTCCATAATTTTACATCACTAGTGTCAGTGCAGGGCAGCTTGCTACTGAAGATGCCGAGTCAACAGGGGCGGTGCAGCTCCCATAGTTCGTCTCTCCGATTGTCAGGCACAGCGGCGGCCAGTCGACACTCGTTGAAAGGGGAGTGATGAAGAGTTTGATAGTTTGTGTGTGTTTGTATTACCAAGTTAGCGAGTGGTTGTGTGTGTGTGTGTTGTTGTGTTGTGTGCCCAAACTCTACTAGTAAAGACCTCCACTTCTCTTCAGTATGTATGTATGTATGTATGTATGTATGTATGTATGTATGTATGTATGTATGTATGTATGTATGTATGTATGTATGTATGTATGTATGTATGTATGTATGTATGTATGTATGTATGTATGTATGTATGTATGTATGTATGTATGTATGTATGTTGCAGGTGCACTGGGGGGTTGTAAGCGCATGGTGGCTATAGGCGACGGCCTTACAGACGACGGCGCCACTGCGGATCGGTATCCATCCTACGGAATCTACCAAGCCAGCAACGGTCCCACGTGGCCGTTCTACCTGCAGAGACTGACCGGCTGTCCGCACCTACTCAACCTGGCTATGGTTGGTGCGCTGAGCGACGACGGCAATAAGCACGGAGAAAGTTGGTCGGGAGAGAGGTGGCAGGTCGATCAGTACATCAGCCGGTTCACCGAAGACGGAACTGCTCCAAAAGAGGACGTCGTCGTGACCAATGCAGCCAGTTTGTTCGACCTACTGCCAATTGCAGAAGCGAAAGTGGCGAATGCGAAGAAATTGTCGGCCACTCCTGATGAGCTCAAGAAATTGGTCGAGCCGATCGTGAGAAACAACCAAGACAACCTGCGCAGACTGCTAAAGGCTGGCGTTCAGAGAATCGTAGTGCTGGACCTGTTTGAGCCTGCCCTCGAAAGTCCTTACTTAAACGAGAAAGCTCCTGTTTTAGTGAAGGCCTTTCTTAGCTGGCTGGTTTCCCAGTTCAACGAGGTATTGGAGGAGAGAGTGAAAAAACTGAATCAATCGTTTACCGGGCGCATCCTACTGGTACGGACCAAACCGATGCAAGAGGAGATAAAGAAGCGTTTTTCGGTTGATGAAGGCAAAACATTCCTGAAGAAGGCGTACAAAGACGGAAAGTTGAAATTTTATGACCGCTTCCTTTGGTTCGATCAAGATTACCCGACCACTGAGGTGCACAACCTGGTGGCACTGCGGGTCTATGAGCAGATGATGAAAGAACGGGCGTTCCGTGCGTTCAAGCAGAGTTTGTCTACCAGTGGTGAGTCTTTATCTTGCTTCTCTGCCAATAACTACCGGGCATAGATTTTGCAGATGTGTGGTGCTGCTGCGAAGGAGATAAATGCACTACTGATGACCTCTTCAAGAAATTCTCGAGCGATGCCTGATTCGTGTTACTGACAACTTTGTTTGTTAACCATTGTCTGTCTAACACTCGTTGCTACTGTACTCCAACAACAAATGACAAACTATATATCTACTGTAGTACGCAGATAAATGTTATTTGTTTTTGAAAGCAAATAGTACTAGAAAATTATGCAAAATTAGCCTTCAACACCGTGTTCAATTAGCATTTCGAGCTTAAAATTCACAGAAATTACAAGTTTTAGTAGTTTGAAGTGGCCTGGTCGGGCGAGAAATTTTTGAAAATTTCCTTCAAAACTATAGGGATGCAACCGAATACAAAAATACCGAATACCGAGGCGGATTTTCGGAACCAACGGAACCAAATAAT
This sequence comes from Sabatieria punctata, assembly GCA_030248155.1. Taxonomy (NCBI): domain Eukaryota; kingdom Metazoa; phylum Nematoda; class Chromadorea; order Araeolaimida; family Comesomatidae; genus Sabatieria; species Sabatieria punctata. Next base: position 110,237 of record JASANB010005126.1, on the reverse strand, counting down.
ACCGAACATTGATGATTCGCAGCGCAATTGCACAAATATACTGTGTAACAAATATTTCTTGGTTTTGCTAAACTTTTTGATGTCATACATGTAAAAAGCTGGAGTGACGTATTGTTTGAATGCTATAGATTTATCCATGTCTATAACTACAACAAGCCCTATTTGGTCGTTCTTTACCGTCAGCCCTGCGGACAACAAGGACGAGTGCAAGATTTACAAGCAAACAAATTCAAGAAGCGCGAATTAGGCCACCAGTGCTCTGATTAATTATGTGAAGTCACAGCACAAAGGCACTTTCCTTTATATATCATCCTATTATCCGCCACATGGCGGAGATTTCATAAAAAAAACTTGCCTAAACCTGAACCTAAGCCTAAGCCTAATACCGAAGCTAAAAGTTATGTAGGTGTGACAGCGGGTTGGGCGAATGGGCTTTCTCAATTGTCTGCCATGTGGCGGGTAACAGGAGGACATTTACGCGCGAATCACGAACGCGACGTATACAGAAGTTGGAGGAAGGGAGCATCCAGTATTGCTGTAAGCACCGGAGCTGGCAGCTTATGGATAGAACTTATTCCTCTTAACGCTTGTGTAAAGAAGTGGAAAGCTGACAACGTAGTCTAATGGGAACTGAAAAGGCCGAAATGTTCTTGTTTATTATTAAGTCAAACCTTGAAGTTCGTTAACTTTTCGTATGAATAGTCGTTGTTTGCCAAAGTTTTAGCATAGCAAATGAACAGAGAGATGTAAAAGAAGAAATATCTCGGTGATTTCTGCGCAAATTTAAGCAAACAGTGCAATTTTGACGGTTTTACAATCTGCTGGGGCCGCTTTCACAAAACTTTAGACGCCGTCTAAAGGGCCTTCAGACGGGTCGCCGCCCCTTTAAATTCTAAAGTGGCTTTCACGAAGGGACACTCAAATTCTAAAGTGGCTTTCACAAAGAGTCAGGCCTTTAGATTTCGAAAGTCTAAAGGTCCAATTCTAAAGTACCTCAATAGGTACTTTAGATCAAACTTTTCGGGTGGCCAAGTTTCCGGCTGTTGTGGGTGCCATTGACGGCACTCACATAAAAATTCAAGCACCGTCTGGGGATCAGGAACCGTACTACGTAAACAGGATGGGCTACCACTCCATAAACGTGCAGGCAATCTGCGACCACAACGGCAAATTCCTGAATGTGGTAGCTGATTGGCCAGGGTCTACTCACGATTCTCGAATTCTGGGAAGCAGCAAAATCGGGATGGAATTTTCCGAGCGCTAGCGTGGTGGGATTTTGCTAGGAGACAGTGGATACAAGTGCGAGCCGTGGCTTCTGACACCATTTCTCGCTCCACTAAACATTGCCGAGGTTAATTACAATCAGAAACAGCGTTTGGGTCGGGAGGAGGGACTTGACCTCTGGCACGAAGATCGTATTGCAATTTCATAATCTCAAGCTCGACCTTGTACTTCTCTCTGGCGACTAACTCCTGCTGTTGCTTGATTAGTTCCCGTTGTTCTGCTAACACGCCAAGCTGTTCAGTCAGCAAGTCCCCGCCCTGGCGTACCTGAGCCCTGTATGGAGTTTCAGTTGGTTTTTGTTTTCGGGAACGCTTCCTGGAGGGCTCCATGACAGGGGTTGTGTGACTACTTTGGCCTTGGTCATCAGAGGACGAAATCGAATCACCAATCTTGAGCAAAGCGTCAACAGCCAGCTTGAGCACGTCATCGGTGATAGAATAGGCAGTACCGGCCCCTGACTCCGTTTTAGATCCAATGCCAATCAATGAATCGCCCGAGCTACCATGCACAATGTCGTACAGCTTACTAATGTAGCTGGGAGGCTGATCGGGAGCCGGACTACCTCCGGTGAGGTGAAGTTTGAGCTTGGAAGCGTAAGCTCGCATTTTTGTCTTCAGGTTGTCAATTTTCGACTTGATTTGGTTCTCAGTCCGACGACAGTCTGGATTTTGAGCCGCAAAATCATTGGCGAGCTTAGCCCAAGCTGCAGCCCTTGCCTCTGCCATGCGCAAAGGACCTTTGAATGCGCCGACAACCGCTGCATGGTGTTTCTCGTAGCACTGGATAAGCTTACACATGTCGCCGACGGTCCAGTTAGTTGTTCCCTCTCGAGCAGCTGGAGCAGACAGTGTCATTTGAGAGCCAGCTTCAGCAGAGGATGCCATTTTTCGGTAAAAACGTAACAAGAAAGCAATTAAAACAGGCGCAGAAACAACTCGAGTCGGACCTTCAAAAATCTAACAACCCGACTGACTAAAGGGCCCTTTAGATTCTACGTGCAAGTCACTTTAGAGTTGCCCATTCAGAATTTGAAGGGGCCTTCAGAGAGTCGACCCTTTAGATTCTGAAGGGCCGTTTGAAGGGCCTTCAAATGTAAAGTTTTGTGAAAGCGGCCCCTGGTGGCCTCTGTGTTTACCCATTCCCGCGCTAATGGGCGCGTTCTTGTTACAGTTTTATTCGCATCGGTATGATTTTGTTCTCTCTGTCTCTCTCAAAAATGATTGGAAGACAATAAATAGTTAATGAGCAAGATTTCAGTTTGAGAATTTAGTCTGTTATTTATATAAATAGTCAGTGACGGTTGTGCGAGAGTGAGATGGAGTCGCTGCAACAGTTCGAGCAGTTGCTGGGGCACATGATGAGTCCCGAAAACGAAACCAGACAAGAGGCAGAGAAGAAATACGAAGAGATTCCTCTGACGCAACGCGCCTCCAACCTCTTCCAGCTCTTTCTGGTCACTACCGCCAATCCGGAAGTAAGTAATTGCCAAATTGGTTAGAGCAAGTGGGCCTAATTTGGGTCGGAAAACCGGCTTTTTCCCTTCTACTACGTTGACGTATAAAAATGCCCGTTTCACAGAAAAGTGTCCAAATTCAAGGGCTATTCAACGCATCAAACCATTTTGTACAGGTGTTCATTATGATTAGTAATGCACCTGTCTTTCGCCTATGGTAGCGCGTCGGATCAGGTGTAGCTGGGGAGGGGGAAATCAGGAACCGATCCCAAACAAAAGCTAATGTGTTTGATGATCATAAATAAATATAAATTAACGATTTCTATCGATAAATATCGATTATCGATAATTTTTTTGACAAAATTCCAAAATTTCAAAATCGTCCAAAATGGTCATGTCATATATCATTTGAAAGCCCTTCGCCTGGCGAGTCTAATGATCACTAAATCAGCATAGGGCACGCCCCGGGGGGCCTGTTTTGCCAAATATAAAAGTACCCCTAGAGACGCATCAGTATAGGCACGCTCCGGATGGCCTGTTTTCCAAATATAAAAATACCCCTAGGGGACGCATCAGTATAGGTACGCTCCGGATGGCCGGTTTTCCAAATGTAAAAATACCCCTAGGGGGACGCATCAGTATAGGAACGCTCCGGAGGGCCTGTTTTAAAAACATAAAAATACCCCTAGGGGACGCATCAGTATAGGGCACGCTGCGGGGGCCTGTTTTAAAAACATAAAAATACCCCTAGGGGGACGCATCAGTAATAGGCACGCTCCGGAGGGCCTGTTTTCCAAATGTAAAAATACCCCTAGGGGTACGTATCAGTATAGGGCACGTTCCGGAGTCGTATAGTCATTAGAAAGTTAATTAATTAATGTACAGTCCATTTCTGACCTTCCCTGGTTTCCCCCCCCCCCCAGCTACACCTAACCCAGCGCGTCTTTGCGCAAAAAAAAGTAGACCTAATTTGGGTGGGTTTGAGCCCCTCGCGCGGCGGCCATTTTCGTTAGATTAATAAAGCGATTTTCTTGCAGTAAAAAAGTGACAGAACAATAAATAGATTTTGATAAAATCAAGTCTTCCTACACAAGATATTATTAAGTACCTCTTTGTTAGGAGCACGGTGGGCACTTAATAATGACGATTTCTTCAATTAAGAAAACCTACTCTTTGCTTTACCGCGGCAATAGAAAAAGAGATTAAGGATGGGCTATAATCGGTTGTCTAAATTCAAGAACTATCTAATGGTATGAAGCACTTCCTCCAGCTACTAAACAAAATGGAGAAACGGCTAGTTTACCGTACGAAAAATGGACCCAATTTGGGTCACGTCAGCTCTTTTGAATCTAAACCGTTTGTAGTGTAAACAGTTCATATCTTATTGAAAACTTATGAAACGGATAAATAAGCAATTTTTATTATATTCAATTCTATTCGACTTAGCATTTGCCATATCATTGCGGACAGGTAGGTCTAAAAAAATATACAAGCAAGCGCTCGTCGTATAAAATGAGACCTCAGAAGACCACAAACCATTGAAACTTGTAATAAAATAAGCTTCCAGCCAATTTTGAAAACGTGTACGTACCAGCCGTTTTCTGTAGTTTATAAAGGAAACCGAAATTTCCCAAGGTGGGCAGACAGACATTTTACACAATATTAATTATTCGGAATAAGACCTCAGAGATTCCAAGTGGCGAAAGGAAATAGCTTGAATTTAGACAACTGCCACATGCTCAAACCATACATGGGCCGCGGGGGGTAAGGGGGGGTATACCCCTCCCCCTCGGTCGGCCATACCCCCTCGGCCGGCCATACCACCCCCTCGGCCACCCACCCCCCCTCCCGGAGGGAGGAAAATTTCGCTTATTTAATGCAAAATAGGCGTTTTTTGGCCTTTTTTCGGGGGGGGACCTCCCCCCCCGAGGTCTCAACCCCCCTACCCCCCTCCGGATTTTTCCGGCCCATGTATGGCTCAAACGTCAAGGTTCTGTGCTTATTTTTGGAGAAAGCTTCGTTTTAGCGAGTATTTTTCTGCTGGTAGTTTGAGACACTGATAATTAGCCATTTTTAGGTACATAAATGTAACGTAGAATGGCGACACTTGCAGAAAATAAATAAAGGACTGCAAAAATCCGGATCGATTTTTTTGCTATTTTTAAGGTTTTTGGACGATTTTGAGCAGAGCGACTCAAATTAGATCCACCTACTCTAGTTGTATTGTGACGTGGGTGGCTTCACGTGATCAATGGTGTGTGTGTGTGTGGTATGGGTGTGTGCATAGCCATAAAAATATAAATCGTAGGTTCGCTCCCTCTGTCTCGTGTTACTGCGGAGAATACTTTCCAACAACTGGGAGGAGGTATGGACGAGTTGGGATGCGAGCGTTCAAGCCAGCTTCAAAGAACAATTGCTGGTCTCTGCCAGAAACGAAGACACGCATCTGCTTAGGAAACGACTGTCAGACGTGATTTCCGAGGTGGCCAGATACCATATCGGTGACAGAGCTGCGCTTTGAAATAAAAAAAACAGTTGACCTTACGTTTCAGATGATGAGACGGCTCAGCAGAAGTGGCCGGAAGTGTTAAGGTTTCTACACGAGTGCGCCTCTGCCGGTGAACCTCGTCTTAAAGAAACTGCGCTCGTTATTTTTGAGTAAACTATCTGTTTTTTACCTAGAGTATAGTATGAACGAACTGGTTTTGTGTATTGGGTATTAGGTTTTACGACTTTTTTGCCCGAATACTTGATACCTTTTCTGATTAGGTTCGAAGTTCGATCCTTGATGCGACAATTTCTTATAATGGCCGGGTTCCTCAGTAGGTCACCAGTAATAATTAGCTTTAAATTTATTTTTTTGCCCTTTCTAATGGCGCAGAAAATGTACCTGTTAACTGAAATATGATTTTTTGGCTCAGCTGAGCGTCATTGATTGGGTTTTTCTCGTATAGTTCTAATTCTAACTTTATCATGGATTTAGCTATAAGTTGCAGTTTAGAAACGTTCCGAGCATATTCGGAGCACAGCAGAGTCAGTATTTGTCGGTGATCAAGTCGATGCTGACCGACTGTCTCAAGTTCGAGACCGACTCTGACGTCCGAACGGCCGCTGTTCGTGCGGCCACTTCATTTCTCTGCGACAACGACGAAGATGAGCATATTCTCAAGCAGTTCCAGGACATTATTCCGCTTGTTTTGAAGGTTTGGAGACGGCCGCATTCTATTGTCTTCATTTCACGCAGCATACTACAGTCACCAAACCAAGCATACAACCAAAACTTAACCACCAAAAAGAGTGAAAAAAGTAGAAACGAGTATGGTTCAAAATTGGCTTTGAAAAACAGTAACACTTCCAAGTCTCAAGTGAAATATCAAGAATGCTTAGTACAGTCAGGCACTTTACGCCGCTTATGGTACTGGCACCATGTATGGTACCGTCACCATACATGGTGCCAGTACCATAAGCGGCGTAAAGTGCCTGACTGTACTAAGCATTCTTGACATTTGACTTGAAGACTTGAAAAGTGTTACTGTTTTTCAAAGCCAATTTTGCACCATACTCGTTTCTACTTTTTTCACTCTTTGTGGTGGTTCAGTTTTGGTTAGAATTGTTCGTGCTGCCAAGTTAGCGGTTTGAGCTCGTCGGTGTTCGCTGTTCAGAGATTTAGAAAGTGTAGACAGCAACGTTTGTTCTTTTAACTGAGTGTGCCCACTTGCAGATCTGTAAAGGAGTGATCGACAATTCGGAAGACGACGACATACCTCTCCAGTGTCTCGGTGACTTGGCATCGTCGACGCCCAGAATTCTCCGACCATCGCTCGATGATATCTGCGCTCTGTGCATACAGGTCAGTTGATACTAACTCCTCACCGACTTTCGGTGGTCTGGGTTGGGCTTTACGTCGACTACTTCCAATCGCTTCGTCCTGATTTCGAACCCCAAACAACCGCTCTCGCAGATGCCGGGGGCGCCGTGACACACGAATAGCGTGAACTACGAATGGTCAAGACGCGACAAACGTTTTGTCCGGTCTACGTTTTGTTTGGGTTGCAGACGGTGGCCGATAAAGAGAAGGACTCGAGTTTGCGAACCAGCGCCCTCGAAGTTTTGGTGAGTCTGTGCGAGTCGTCGGCGCCAATGATGCGAAGGCGGGGATCGCAGTACTTGCCCAGCATAGGTCAGTTTTTGCTCGATTTTATCTTTGCTCTTGCTCTCTGCTGATAACAAACTGGACTGCGCATTGGTACAGAGTCTGTTATTTGACTTCTGAATACGTAGATCTGTCTCTAGGCCTGCAGAACAACTAATTGATGTTTCTTTTCCTATGCTTCTCAGCCAGCGCCGTGCATGCTATGCAACAGGTTCAGTGGTTTTGCCCAGGGACGGGGTCCATAATTTCAATAAGTTCTAAAACGCCGGGAAATGCGTTTTTATTTACTTTTATTATTATTACTGACAAGGCTGTGTAAAAGTCATATCTTGGAGAAGACAAATTTGGTTTAGTAGCTAAAGGAATAATTAAATGATCCTAAAACACGTTGCATCTGCTGAATCGCTTAGAAATTCGATTGCTATAAGCTAGTTGTACTGGAACCTCTGCAAGTAGATATGGGGAAAGGGGCTGAGCGGGTTTGACCCTCTCAGATATTTTTAGGAATAATTTTGTATAGAAAGTTATGATAAAAGTATGCCTAGATTATGTGTAAATGAGCTCAGTCCACCTCAGGCGAAATGCTAGTCCATGTCTGGCTGTCCGAATTGTCAAAATTCCGCATATATTTTGGTCTAATTAACTAAATCCTGATTAACTGAATCACTTTACCGTACAAATTTCCAAATTGGGACCGCAAATCTTTTGTCCGGATTAACGAGTCATATGTATATCATGGGTAAAATTGTGGTCTGGGACAATTCGCCACCGATAAGGAATTCGCTGCCGCTACATAATATACTTGTGCTAAGCCTTATAGAAATGTACTTGGCCTGTGTCACTGGTGTTCTAGCAATTACCTCTCGCTTCCAGGTAATCATAATTTGGCATTTCTCACCACCGCCAGGCTCAATTTCTCACCTTACAAGTAAAATGTCAAGTACACGTTAATTACAAGTCAATTTATCACCTCAAAATCGTTTACTTGACAGCAACTTGATAAACACTAGAAATTTACCCGAGATTTCCGCTTAGTATCCCACCCCACTTAATAACCCACTGGGATATTACATGGACCCTTTTTCCGCTTTATATCCCATGGGACTTGGCGGCAATGTTTATGTCAAATTTGTAATAATTTTCTTTACTCATGCATACTCTATCTATGATAAAACATTGTTCCGGTTAATATCCCATGCCGTTTCCAGTTAATATCCCATGGCTTTGCCCAGTAATATCCCTGGGATATTAACTGGCGGCAATGTTTTCACTGAGAAACGTGATTTTCCGTGTTATATCCCCTGGGATACTAAGTGGAAAACTCCTGTACTTGACATTGCCTTCAGCAGCTGCATGTTCCTTTTCCAGTTGGTCGCAGGTGGTGGCGAATTTTACGTTTCCCAAAATTTGGTTCTGGCCTAATCTTGTCCGGAAGGCGAATATCTGGATTAACGCCACATGACTATAGTTATACAGGGTGGGCCATTTATCTATTCCCGGTTTCATATAACCATAACTTTTTTCCAGTCAGATCGATTTTATTAAAATTTCACAGACAAATGTCTTAACACTTCAAATTTTTACAGTTAAAATTTAAAATTAATCCTTCACTCTGGTCGCTAGTTATGCGTCTCCACGTGGCCGCCACTTTTTTCGATCACTTTCTCCAGCCTCAGTCGGTACTCCAGCATAGTCTTCTTCCGCATCTCGACCGTAATCTCTTCAAAGGCCATCCTGATGCGCTCTTTCAGTTCTGGAATGTCAGCCGGTCGCGTGGCATAGACTTTTGACTTTTTTTTTTAAGAAAGAAAGTTTATTGTTAGCAAATGAAACACAGTATGCGCCCAACAAACCGGACTGCAACACAGAGCGGGCTGGGCCGCTAAACGGCTACCAATGCCCTACCTTGATAAAGCCCCATAAGAAAAAGTCGCAGGGCGTTAAGTCCGGGCTGCGTGGTGGCCAGGGCATGTTGGGGGATCCGCGGCCCATCCAGCGGTTTGGGAACCACTCGTTGAGCCATGCACGCACCGCCAGGCCCAGTGGGAGGCGCCCCATCCTGCATAAAAAGCAGCTCCTCTTCCATTCCACTTTCAACCACCGCTGGCCTAAACTCGTCGCGCAACATCGCCAGATAGCGCTCCGCGTTGACATTTTCGTCAAAGAAAAACCGTTATTCAGACATTTCATGTCAGAACGCGCTAAAATTTTAACAGTAAAAACTTGAAGTATCAGGGTGTATCTATACAAAATTTCAGCAAAATCGGTCTGTGTAGGAAAAAGTTATGTCCTAATGAAACTGGGAATAGATAAATGGCCCACCCTGTATTTTTTGGTCAGGGTGTGTGTGTGTATAAAAGGTTTGGTCTTTCTATCTAAGGTGTAAGTCGGTTTTCAAGGCCAGATGTACACTGGTGCATCAGATCAGATGGAGTTGTTCTATTTGGTGAATGGATAAGATAATGAGTTAAGTGGTAAGAATAAGTAAAGATAGTGGCCGTTTCAGTGGAGCAGTGTCTGTCGATGATGGTGGAACTGGAAGACGATGAAGAGTGGCACACAGTGGACTCGATTAACGAAGACGAAGACGACAAGTACGTAGCGTTGGTCTCTTAGATAATTCAGCCTCGTACAATTTCTTCTTTAGCAACGCGGCGATCGGCGAGACCTCACTGGATCGGGTGGCTTGCGCACTCGGCGGCAAGTCGGTGATGCCGCCGTGTCTGCAGAAAATTCCTCTCATGCTCAACAACGGTACTTTTTCTTCTGTTCCGCTTAATCATCGGCCGTTCTCTTAGCATCTGACTGGCGGCACCGACACGCAGGCCTGATGGCTCTGTCCACGATTGCGGAGGGGTGTAAACCTGCCATGGAAACGATGCTTGAACAGATCGTCGACTCTATGATTCCTTTTCTGCAGGACCCGGTAATCAAATTGCGCATACATGGTGTAGCAGGTGATCCGTCGATGAGCGGAAGGGCACTTGGGGATCTGAGCCCAAATGCAATGGGAGGAGTTGGGTACTAAAAACGCTAAAAATCGCTAATTTGAACTCAAATACAGCTAAAAAGTGCCGTGTTACATGCGATTTTAGCAATTTTAGTGCCTGAAATACTGCAAAATTGTTAAATGTTGCGGGAAACTCGTCTCGAAGGGGGGTTGTCTGCCCTAAGCTGGGTGGGGCAGACCCCTGTTTGGTGCACTATGAGATTGCGCACAGAAGGCGATCGAGACGAACACATTTTTTCTGATCAACCCTTTCAAAATCAGGCCAGGCTATTGGGAGGAACGCACACCGACGAACACAAATTGCTAAGTTTAATCACGGAACAATTATGTTCGTCTTGTTTTTGCTCATTGGCGTTCTTCATGTGTATAACAGGTATGGGGTTACCTCCTACCTGCGGCCGGACATCATCCATCCATCCATTCGCCCCTAACTAGAAAGGCCAATGCCCCTCCCTCAGCCCTCCTAGCCGTAGAAACAGTTTAGTTGGACTCCCTCATACATGGGCCGGAAAAATCCGGACGGGGGTCTGGAGACCTCCGGGGGGGGGGGTCCCCGAAAAAAGGCAAAAAAACGCCTATTTTGCCTTAAATAAGCGAAAATTTCCTCCCTTCGGGAGGGGGGGCAGGGGGTATGGCCGGCCGAGGGGAGGGGTATACCCCCGGCCCATGTATGGACTCCCTACATACATGGGCCGGAAAAATCCGGAGGGGGGGTTGGAGACCTCGGGGGGGGGGGTCCCCCCGAAAAAAGGCCAAAAAACGTCTATTTTGCCTTAAATAAGGGGGGGGGTGGCCGGCCGAGGGGGTGTGGCCGACCGAGCGGGAGGGGTATACCCCCCTTACCCCCCGGCCCATGGTTTACCCCCACTTCCGACATTCCCCAGTTCCGACATCCCCACTTCCGACACCCCAGTTCCGACATCCCCATTTCCGACACTCCCCAGTTCCGACATTCCCCATTTCCGACTTTCACGTAAGATAAAGTAAAATGTAGCTCTAGTAGCAGGTGAGGATACTTTTAGTTGACCTGGCTCCATAACAAGTGTAGGAACACAAAATTAGCATAAAACTTCGCTTATCAGTAGGCCGGCCTACACGCAACTGGCACCATCTTTGCGCGCAACTGAGGTCAGTTTGCGCTTTATATTTTCGTTGCCGCCCTCCGTTAGTATGGCGCTGAACTGGGTCGATGGTGTGACCGCATTCAAGACGTCTAAAGGTAAAGACGCAGTTGCATTTGCGGGACATGTGTATCGCGAACACCAGAAAGGTAAGAATGGAGCAGTCAAGCGGCAATGGATCTGCAACAAGACTAAAAGGTGCAATGGCCGATTGTGGACAAACATCGAAATGACTGCGGCAGTCGAAAGAGGCGGTCACCTTCAAGAATGCATTCTGGATCTAACTGGTGCTCAAATGCGTGTGGTTGAGAGTCAGATGATCTATGCCTATGCCTATGCTATATGATGAGGTCTATGCCGAGATCAACGCAAGAATCGCCAATCTAACGGATGTCTATGTGCAAAACCGCAACGATTTAATCTTTGACGCTGAGTTTTCTTTCTTGAGGGGCGTTTCGTATAATCTTTCGCAGCCCACCAATTTGTCACTGTAAGTTAAGTACGTACTTGTACAAATTTGTATTGTATTCGTTCTGCAGTCCTCAGCATTATTGTTATACTGCTACCTGGAAATGCGTGCTGTTTTGTTATGCTATTACCGGGAAATGCTTGAAAACGTTGTAAAGCTAAAAGCGTTCTGTTGTAAAGAGTATTTCTGAAAAAATGGAGTATTTCTGTATAAAAGTCGGAACTGGGGAGTGTCGGAACTGGGGAGTGTCGGAACTGGGGATGTCGGAACTGGGGTGTCGGAACTGGGGATGTCGGAACTGGGGAATGTCGGAACTGGGGTCATGCCCCGGCCCATGTATGACTCCCTAGTGTTCATCTAGAGTGGTGATTCCAATAGGACTAGCCTAGTACGTTGCCTCGGTCGACGTTGTCTTGTATAAAAGACTAAATGTTTTAGCACCCCCGCGTTCGCTACGCTGCCTGCAACGCATTCGGCCAGATGTCGACCGACTTTGCGCCAACTTTACAGAAGAAATGTCACTCAAAGGCAACCTCTGCTACCTGCCTGCCTGACTGACTGACATACAGCGGTGCGTAGAAGTTTTTAGGTGGTGGGCGGTCTGTTGTTAGCGCTGCAGGATATGCCGAATCCGCGAGTGGCAGCGCACGCCGGCGCCGCCTTGGTCAACTTCAGCGAAGACTGTCCCAAACACGTGATTGTTGCCTATCTGGACGATATTATGCAGAAGCTGATCTGTGTGCTTGAACACACTTTCAAGCAGGTGCGTCGGCCTCTGTTTTATGGGATGTCTGCCTTTTCTATTTTATTCTGTTCTTTCAGCTGGTGGAAGCGGGTAAGAAACTGGTATTGGAGCAAGTGATCACTACTATTGCCTCTGTGGCCGATACGGCCGAAGAACGGTTCTTGACTTATTACGACAGGTTGGTTGCTCCAGTAACCGACCGACCGACCGACCGACCGACCGACCGACCGACCGACCGACCGATTGACTGACTGACTGACCGACCGACCGATTGACCGACCGACCGACTGACCGACCGACCGACTGACCGACTGACCGACTGACTGACTGACTGACTGACTGACTGACTGACTGACTGACTGACTGACTGACTGACTGACCAACAATGACTGACTGACTGATGACTGACTGACTGACTGACTGACTGACTGACTGACTGACTGACTGACTGACTGACTGACTGACTGACTGACTGACTGACTGACTGACTGACTGACTGACCAACAATGACTGACTGACTGATGACTGACTGACTGACTGACTGACTGACTGACTGACTGACTGACTGACTGACTGACTGACTGACTGACTGACTGACTGACCGACCAACAATGACTGACTGACTGACTGACTGACTGACTGACTGACTGACTGACTGACAGTTGCTTGTTTATAGAGTGATGCCGTGCCTCAAATACATTCTACAGAACGCCATTCAGCCGGAACTCCGTTTGTTGCGCGGCAAAACCATAGAATGCATAACTCTGATCGGTTTGGCGGTCGGCAAAGAAAAAGTACGTGCATTGTGTGCTGGGCTGTGCGTAGATTAACGTTTTGCAGTTTCAAGACGACGCCAACGAAATTATGCAAGTGTTGCTGAAGTCCGGCGTTGATCTAAGTCAAATGGAAGCCGATGATCCTCAGGTGTGTTTGTTATTTGGTTTGGTTGAGCTGACTGACAACACTAGGCTGTCGTTTAGATTTCGTACATGATTTCTGCCTGGGCTCGCATCTGCCGTCTGCTGGGCGAGCAGTTCGCGCAGTATCTGCCTATGGTAATGCCGGCCATGATGCGCACCGCCGAATTTAAACCCGAAGTCACCGTTGTTGATGGTGAGCTGATGTGGTTTTTAGAACAGTTTTGATCTCTGACCGACCGACTAACTTTTTCCTTTTGTAGAGGAGGAAGCGCAGACAATACAGGAAGACACGGACTGGCAGTTCGTTAATCTCGGCGACAACGTAAGGCACTAAATGCCGTTTATCGTACCGACACCATATATGGCATACATGTACTAGGGGGAGACATGGGCTAGCATTTCGGCTGATGGGGGGGGGTAGAATTTTCAATTCCTGATGGGGGGCTGAGGGGGGTAGGAGCGCCTGATGGGGGGCTGAGGGGGTGGTAAGCCAAAAAGTCCGATTTTTGGCTAAAATCAGGGTTTTTTGGCTTATTTTTTATTAAAATAACCTAAAATTAGCTATTCTGAGCTCATTTACGCGTATTCCAGGCATATTTTTATCATAATTTTCTATACAAAATTCTTCCCAAAAATTCCTGATGGGGTAGCGGCTGGCTGATGGGGGGTAGATCAGAGCCTGATGGGGGGTCAACCCCCCCTTTGCCCATGTCTGCTAGGGGGTTACCCCTGCTTGAAAGGCCAAACCCCCTCACCCCGACCCGAAAATACAAGTACTAGTAGTGGCTCCAGTACTAACAAACTGGCTCGGAAATCATTAAGTTTTAGCGTAAAATTAGCTTGAAAAGCCTTTGCAAACCGAATTTGGCGTTTCCACCGCTGATGTTTAAGAGAAATCGAGGTTTTGGTCATTTCTTGCTTGTTTTTTAGCTCTAAAACGTTGTTTGGCAGCTTAAAATAGCGATTTTTAGCGTCCTTACTGAGAAAACGTGCTAAAAACGCATTTCCAGGCGTTTTGGAGCATACATGAGCCGGAGAAATCCGAAGGGGGTATGGAGACCTCGGGGGGGGGAAGGTCCCGAAAAAATGGTCAAAAAACGCCTATTTTGCCTTAAATAAGCGAAAATTTTCTCCCTCCGGGAGGGGGTATGGCTGGCCGGGGAGTATTGGCCGGGGGGGGAGGGGTATACCGCCCGCACCCCCGGCCCATGTATGTTTTGAAGCTTTTTTAAATTTTGCACCCCGCTCTCTGGGCGAAACCCCCCCTCGAGCCTCGACCCCACCTGTGGAAAACCCCCTACCCCCTCTCCCCGCAGGTCGGCCCGGTGCTGTTACATGTATGCCATATGTTATCGGTATCTATGTTAGTGGCACCATATATGGTACCGACACCATATGGTACCCCTACCCATGGCCATAGGTGCCGGTACTTTATGGTACCGGTACCAATGTGAAGGTAGGGTACCTTATGTGGTGCCAGTACCATAAACGGCGTTAAGTGCTTGACTGTAAGAGACGTTGTTGCGGTTGTTGAAGTGTTTTGTTTCACTTTCAGCAGAGCTTCGGCATTCGCACGGCCGGCATCGAGGACAAAGCGACCGCTTGCGAGATGCTGGTCTGCTACGCGCGCGAATTGAAGGGCGCGTTCGCCGACTACGTGGAGCCGGTCGTCAATTTAATGGTGCGTCTCGTCTTGGTTCGGCCGTAAAATCGGTTTGCTTTTTACCGACGACAGCTGAGCAATAGTAGCAGTATTTGTGTTTTTCGCTTGTACTAGTCTAGATTCTAGGGCGTGGCTATTGATTGGTTACTAGGGACCGTTTGATTGGCTTTGTTTTAGTTGCCTCTGCTCAAGTTCTACTTTCACGATGGAGTACGCACTGCCGCTTCCGAGTCGTTGTCCTGCTTGCTGGCCTGCGCAGTGCCGAAAGGCCCCGAATTCGTGGCTTCCATGTGGCAGCACATCTACCCGGCCGTGATCGAGGCGATCGAGCGCGAACACGAGCCGGAGGTGGCCGCCGACCATTTGCACGGCTTTGCGCAGGTTTGTTTTTGCTGTCTTGCAGTCAGGCACTTAACGCAGTTTGTTGTACTGGCACCATATGTTGTGACTGTACCATATGGTACCGGTCGGTACTATAATATATAGTGCCGGTAACATAATGGTACCGTCACCATATGGTACCCCCACGTTCGGGGACTGTGGTGGTACTATACATACATGGTAACCCTACCTGGGCATTGGTACCTATACCGGTACCATTACCACTTCGTTCAGATTTCGTACCATATGGTATTAGTCATACATGGGCCGAGGGGTAAGGGGGGTATACCCCGCCCCCTCTCGGCCGGCCGTACCCCCTCCCCTACCCCCCTCTTTCGCTTCGAAATTTTCGCTTATTTAAGGCAAAATAGGCGTTTTTTGGCCTTTATTCGGGGGGACCCCCCTCTCCCCCCGAGGTCTGCAACCCCCCTACCACCATCCGGATTTTTCCGGCCCATGTATGGTATTAGTACCATTATGGTTCCGGTGTCCACGGATATGGGTAGGGGTACCGTACATATAACAGGGGATCTGGTGGTCTGCCCCTCGCGCGATTTCGCCCAGACCCTGGATGAGGGACCTCCGAGACCATCTTTCAGACCCAGTTCGATTTTTCTGGCAAGTAATTTTTTGAGCAATTTTTTTGCAATTTCAGACACAAAAATTGCCAAAATCCCCTGTAAAACAGCAGTTTTTAGCTGCATTTCAGCTCAAATTAGCGATTTTTGACGATTTTAGCCGAAAAATTGAGATTTTGAGCGTTTTTTAGTGTTCAACCACCCTTCCAAAATTTGGGCTCTGTCCCCTCACGGCCGGCTTCAGACCCCCAAGCCACTCTCCCCCTTCGGCGGATGAACCTGTTACATGTATGAGGGGTGCCATATAGTACCGGCACCGTATGGTGTCAGGTCAGTAGCATAAACGGCGTTAAGTGCCAGACTGTCTTAGAAGATAATGATAATGCGGTTGGTTTTAGTGTATCGATTTCATGGCCGCCAACGCGCTGAATGCCCAACAATTCCAGCAGGTCACCGACGTGTTGTTGAAGTTGTTGCAGAAGCACTTCGAGAAAGCCGAGCAGAGGAACAGTAATTGAGCTGCCTTTCAAATAAAATCAGTCTTCCACTCCGATTGCTTCAGAGAAACGGGTAGATGAGGACCACGACGAGGAGCAGGAGCAAGAACTGCTGGAGGAAAGCGAAGACGATACGGAGGTTTCGACTAAACTCTTTATTAATACACCTAAAGCTTTGTTGTTTAGGTGCTGAGTCGCATATCAGACGTCATTCATGCCTTATTCAGCGTCTACAAGGAGGCAATGATTCCCTATTTTGAACAACTGGTGCCCAGTCTGGTCCAGTTGCTGCAGCCGCACAGACCCTTCACCGACAGACAATGGGCTATCTGCATATTTGATGACGTCATCGAATTCGGAGGAGTGGTGCGCCCGTTTTCTTTTTGATCGTCTGTTTTATGGCCGATATTTCGGACTAAATCAGATCAGTACACGGGTTTAGAACAGTCAGCAATGTCTTGACAGGTTGAATGAATTTGTACCGTAATGGTATCGGAACCATTTTCGTACGTATGTCTCCAACTGATTCACTCTAAAAGTTAAAGTAATTTTGTTGGTTGTTTTCATACATAACCCTTTCGAATTCACCCTTGTTGGCGAACACAGTTTCTGTGTTCGGAGGCCTGTGAACGTATTTCGCCGGACACAAGGCGAACAGAGAGCCCATATATTTAAGGTGTTCGAGAACACCTGCCCGAACAGCACCCGAACACCACCTAACACAACACAAACACATGAACACTCCATGAACACTAAATGTGCGGTGCGAACACTTTCCCGAACCACTCCCCCGAGCGCCCCAGGAACATCTTAGGGACACTTTGGGAACTCTTCAAGGACAGTTTGGGGACACTTTAGAACACTTAGGAACACTAAAATTGGTTAAAAAAATCCCTGTCTTTTTAGCTGTATTTGAGTCAGAACCAGCTATTTTTGACGATTTTCAGCCCAAAATTACGCGATTTTTAAGCGTTTTTACTAGCCAACCCCCTACCCTCTCATTTTTTGGCTGAAATACAGCTAAAAAGGCAGATGATTTTACCAATTTTAGTGTCCCTAAAATGTTCCTAAATGTCTCTAAGTTGTTCCGGTGTGTTTGGAGGTGTTCGGGTTGTTCGGCGGGCGTTAGGGGTGTTCGTCTTGTGTTCGCATACTCGGCTTTTTGTGTTGGTTAAGTGTTCGGATCGCCCATTTTTGTCTTCGTCTTATTTTCGGGGGTAGTTCGGCGAAAACTGGCGAACACAAAAATTTCATGACGAACTCATTTGTTGTGTTCGTGTTGGAATCTGTGCCATGTGGCACAGGCGAATTCGAAAGGGATAAATTAGTACCGTAGCACGCTTTCTTTTACGCAGTTAGCTTTGCCCAATTCAGACGTTCTAATAGACGAAATTTTGATACTATTCTGTCTGAAGAAGCTAATTGTTTTTCAGAATTCCCTCAAGTATCAGCAGTACTTCATAGCGCCGATGTTGGCTGCTCTGGAAGATAAGGCACCGGAAGTGAGGCAGGCAGCGGCCTACGGGTTCGGAGTAATGGCTATGCACGGAGAAAATGCCTACGCTCAAGCTTGCGCCGGTAACTGTTAGTAGAATTTGCACACAAACAAACTACAATTAAAAAGCAAACTTTGTCGACAGGATAAGAGTAGTCTGACAGCGAAGAAAGACGGACTGACTGTTTGTTTTCAGAAGCGATCGCGCCGCTCGGTCGCATGATTCAGCACCCGGAATCTCGTCTGACCAGCGAAAACATGAGCGCCACCGAGAATGCGGTGAGTGCGGTGGCCAAGATACTAAAGTACAAGTCGAGTATGGTCGACGCCGGACAGGTCATACCTGCCTTCATGAACTGGCTGCCCGTCTGGGAAGACAAAGAAGAGGCGCCGCATATCTACGGATACTTCGCCGACTTGGTCGAAACGTACGTTGCAAATGCAAACAAATCACTAATTTTGATACTTGGAAAAGATTTGCTAGGTCAGGGTTGGCTGGCGATAGGGATAGGTTAGCCCCACCGGCCCAAGTATGCAATTTGAATTGAACCATGCAAACAGGTCATACGCCGAATTTTTCCGGCCCATGTATGTTCGAAAGAACAAAAAATTACAGCAACAATAAGTAGATATTACCATTTCAGCAATAATCCTATCGCGCTTGGTGACAACAACGCCAATTTACCGCGAATCGTGACGATAATGGCAGAAGCGTTCAAACGCGAGGCATTTGATGAGGCAGCGGCTCCGGTGGCGGACCGGCTCAAGAACCTAGTGCGACATCTTCAGGTAACGCCACTGTCGAAATTGAATTTTGGCAAGGCGGCTGGATTACAGAGCAACAACCAACTGTTTCAAGCGTGTATGGAACACCTGGACCCTGAACAACAAATGGCTTTACTCAACGCACTCAATACCTGAGCTGAGCCTAGGCCCACTGACTCACTAGTATCTTGTTTGTGAACTAACTGTTGATAATGACTGATTTCCAATCAATCAGTAAATGGAACTTGTTGGTTGGTCTCTTTTTGCTGACGTGGTTGCTGCCACATTACGAGTACTTCTCTTTCTACTCACTTTACTGTGCATCTGCGTGTTTTGTGCTATGCTAGTAAAAAACCGGCTGGGCCAGTGTATTGCGCGTTGTTACTAGCTAAAGGTGTTTGAGATGTGCTTTGGTTATGTATCGATTCAACGTCGATTATTCCA
This sequence comes from Sabatieria punctata, assembly GCA_030248155.1. Lineage (NCBI taxonomy): Eukaryota > Metazoa > Nematoda > Chromadorea > Araeolaimida > Comesomatidae > Sabatieria > Sabatieria punctata. The sequence continues at coordinate 91,259 of JASANB010005126.1, read as the reverse complement.
TTACCGCCTTGCATGGGCCGGAAATATGAGTTGGGGTAGTCAAAATCTGGAGATTTGCGGGTGGCCTGCCTGTTTGGGGGTCGCGGCGATTTTGGTGGGTGGGTGGGCTCGTTTAAGGGGGTCGAGCCCAAGTTTGGGGTGGGCAACCCCCCCGCGGCCCATGTATGGCTACTGCTGGTACCGTCCAATTTTGAAGGGGCTGGGTTTATGGGGCGAAAATCGAAAGCGTGTTATAATCGCTGAGAAGTCACTAAGATCATTATTTAGTGTTACAAACTAGCAGAAAAAGTAATTGGGGGTCAAATGAGATGCAGTATAGATAGCAACCAGACATGGGCTAGCATTTCGGCTGAGACGGTGGTAAATTTTCGAATCCAGAAGGGGTAGTTGCAGTCAAGGTTTTTAGGCTTATTTATTTGCTAAAATAGGTTAAAATATGCTATTCTGAGCTCATTTACATTTGATATAGGCATACTTTCTACTAGAGTGCGAACTGGTATTGGGTATTGGGTATTGGGTGTATTGGGGTGTTTTCCAGGTATTGGGTATTGGGTATTGGGTATTGGGGTTTTTACCCCCCAATACCCAATACTAAATTGGACAATTAAAAATCGACGTTGACCTGAAAAATTGATCTGAAAAATATCGAAAAAGTTGATCAATGATTCGGTTTAGTAAGCTGTTTTCGCGTTAAGGAGCCATCCATAAATGACGTCGTTCAAATTTTTCGAAGCATCCCTCCCTCCAAAATCGCCTTGTATCGTTTCTTGTGGATCCCCTCCCCTAAGGCAACGTGGTTTTCGATTTACCCCCACCCGATAAAAGTACAGTACATACAGAACTGTCATGTTTTCTTGTTAGCATGCTGCGCAATCAATAGAATAAATCCCTACAACCGCTCTGGGAAGCTTTTCCGCATTGTAGAAACCTTTGACAGAATGTATTAAATTGAAAATAATACAATCAAAGAGTTCTCTAAAATTCCGAAAAAAGCGACGTCCCACTTTGCTAACCCCTCCGCCTCCTGCAGTGTCGTCTATCGTCGCATTTCTGCCGACCCCCCTCCCCGTCTGGAATGTCATCATTTATGGACGGCCTAATCAACGTAGTAGAATTTCCTAAAGTGTACGCTTTTCTAAGCGCTGCTACACCAGTAATTAATTTCTCTGTTCTTTTCTAAAATAAAAATGGTGACATTAATGTCACCGTAATGTACTAGCACCGTACCCATCATGGCTATTGCCGTGGTGCACACAATTTCCGCCCGAGTTAGGAAAAAAATCGCGACTGAATTGTATTATAAATAAAATATTAAGTACCAAAACTGTTAATTTCTGCTAATTTTTCGCCTAAACGGCTTCTAAATGCTTTCTGAAAGGCTAATTTTTCAAAATTTTCTCGCCCTGCTTGGGCAGCGGCCCAACCAGCCTCTTAAAATTTTAATTGCAGTGCCGAAAATCTTGTGTACACAACTAGAATGTACCTGTCCACTGAAATGAAATTTTTGGCCCAGTTACACAAGTATTGGGTATTGGGTATTGGGTATTGGGGTATTGGGGGTCTCAGGTATTGGTATTGGTATTGGGTATTGGGGTATTGGGTTTTTTAGGTATTGTTCGCACTCTACTTTCTACATCATTTTCCATACAAAATTCTTTCTAAAAATTCCTGACGGGTAGTGGCGGCCTGAGGGTCAGCCTCCCTTTGCCCACGTCTGGATAGAACTGTATTATCTCTCTCTAGATTACGTGGCTCTGATTTTGTTGGCGTCCTGGAAATTTCAAAGATGGCGGCGGCGGCGGTGACAAGCCCGGCCAAAAACCAACAGACTCTTCCGACCAGCATAGACTCGCTGCCGGACGAGCTGGTGGACTACGTGTTCTGTCTGGTGCCGGGCACGAGACAGAAGTTCTTGCTGGAACTGGTGAACGAGCGGTTCCGACACAGAGTCAGACAGAAGAGCAGTTGGATGTTGGACCACGAACTCAGTCTGGAACACCTGCCCTCCGACAAATACCAGATCAACGACCGAGCCTTCACCGAAGAGAAAGTGATCGGCGCTGTGAGAGTGTTGCTGGAACGCTGCTGCGTGCGCTACGTAACCAACGTCAGCAACTGGTCGGCCTGCAGAGATCTGCTCTCCGACATTTGTAGACTCTTTCTGCAGATGCGACACTGCTTCAGACTCACCGACGTCTGGTTCAAGGAAGTGGTCTGCGATGAGATGTCTGTCTGGCTCTTGAACACCTTGCTGGCTTGCGGTGTTGAACAGGTAGCTGTGGTGGCTTCTCTCTCTTCCAGCACTTAAACAGTTGGGTCATTTCTGTTATGGGAGTGGTATTAAGGTGGCACTTCCACAATACATACTACATGACCGGAAAAGTCTGGATGGGATGGAGGTAGTATCGATGGTCCAAAACGTCGAGAAAGCACTTATTTTGCCTTAGAAAGCGATTTTTTCCCTTCGTAAGGGGGCTATGGTTGACCGAGGGGTATTGGCCGGCAAGAAGGTACGCCCAACCCGACCAAATTTTCGGATTTTGACTGTCCCCAACCCGTTTTCCCGGCCCATGTATGGCCCTAGTACCAAAAAGGTCCGGGCGGGCCTCGGGGTAGGTGGGTTATCCGTCAGTAGGTAGGTGGTCCAAGCATACTTTGGCCGGAAAAATGGAAGGTATGGCTGCTTTTCGGCGGGGAAGGTAGCTAAATTATCGTAGGGAGTATGGACCGCCGTGGTAAATATGACCGATAATTTTTCGCTTTCACAAAAAAAGGTTTCCAGAATTTTCAGAGGACGGATAGGGGCGTAGCGCCTACCGGCGAGGGAGGTATGGCCGACCGAGGTGGGTTTGGCTGGCGAGGGTAACCCCCTCACCCCTCGCTAAAAATTAGTGATTTCTGAGCTAGTTTGTTAAAAATCGGAGCTGCTACTAAAGTCCTTGCCAAAAAAGAGCGGATTGGCGGTTTTTTGCGAATAACTCCTTATGGGTGCATCGGAGCGCTTTTTGCCTCATAACCAAAGTTGTAGAGTGGCTCGAGGTCGGTACTCTGGTGCAACCTAATCTGCGCAACGCGCCATGGTAATGCTAATCTGCGCAACGGAAAAAAATCAGCTTTTCCTGTAGTTGGGATGAACGCGAGTTTTTCAGTGAATTATAAGAATTAATCTACGGACCTCGGGGATTTCAAAAATGTATTCATATTTCTTCTAGGTGGAACGGTTCCAGAGTTACACAACATCAAATTTGGCCGAAAATGCTAAAAATGGCCATTTTTGACGATTTTCAGATTTCTGGGGGGGGATTGAAATAGCTCTGGACCAACTCAGCCGATGAGGCTGAAACGCACATATATGATGTAAAATTTAGTTTTACGTCGATTGAGACACATAAGAACCATGAAAAATTGACCCTGATACCGTAATCCCGATTTTTTCAACTTTAGGTCATTTGATTTTTTTTCTGCTGGTATGCAGAAGTTTAACCCCTCCACTGTAGTTAAAAATGTACTTTACAGTGTTTTGAATCGATTTCAGTCCATTCTGAAGCCATTCGGATACTGTAGATTGTGATCCTGGCACGAATACTGCATTTTGTCAGTTTACATGGTTTCTGCTTTAAGGAAATGCTGGATGGAGTAGGAACTAAGCGTTTTCGCGGTCAAGGAACCCATTTCTGACATCGCCGTAATCACTGGGTTCCTGTATCTTGAGGTCCCGACACGAAAATTGTTATTTTGCGTTTACGCATGCCTGGTGCAAGGAAACGCTCGAAAGAGAAGGCAATAAAGGTTTTCAGGGGTGGAGAATCTATTTCTGACATAACCACCATTGCTGGGTTACTGTATTTTGAGGTCCCGACGAGAAAATTGTTATTTTTTGCTCTTTGGGTGTTCCTGTTGCAGGGGAAAGCTGGATAAAGTAGGTAATCAAACTTATGAGTATGTACATTCGTTCCAGGACCACAATATACAGTAATCCAGTAACATTCGCTATGCCCTGAATGAATTCGCTGATGCCGAAAACCTTTCGTGCTTGTGAATTCATCGTTTTCTTGCAACATGAACACCCAAATAGCAAAAAATAACAATTTTCTCGTCGGGACCTCAAAATACAGTAACCCAGCAATGATGGTTATGTCAGAAATAGATTCCCCACCCCTGAAAACCTTTATTGCCTTCTCTTTCGAGCGTTTCCTTGCACCAGGCATGCATAAACACAAAATAACAATTTTCGTGTCGGGACCTCAAGATACAGTAACCCAGTGATTACGGCGATGTCAGAAATGGGTTCCTTGACCGCGAAAACCCTTAGTTCCTACTCCATCCAGCATTTCCTAAAAGCAGAAACCACGTAAACTGACAAAATGCAGTTTTCGTGCCAGGACCACATTCTACAGTATCCGAATGGCTTCAGAATGGACTGAAATCGATTCAAAACACGGTAAAGTACATTTTTGACTACAGTGGAGGGGTTAAGCTTCTACATACCAGCAGAAAAAAATCAAATGACCTAAAGTTGAAAAAATCGGGATTACGGTATCAGGGTCAATTTTTCAGGGTTCTTATGTGTCTCAATCGACGTAAAACTAAATTTTACACCATATATGTGAATTTCAGCCTGATCGGCTGAGTTGGTCCAGAGTTATTCCAATCCCCCCCCAGAAATCTGAAAATCGCCAAAAATGGCCATTTTTAGCATGTTCGGTCAAATTTGATGGTGTATAACTCTGGAACCGTTCCACGTAGAAGAAATATGAATACATTTTTGAAATCCCCGAGGTCTGTAGATTATAATTCACTGAAAAACTCGCGTCCATCCCAACTACAGGAAAAGCTGATTTTCTTCCGTTGCGCAGATTAGCATTACCATGGCGCGTTGCGCAGATTAGGTTGCACCAGAGTACCGAGCTCGAGACACTCTACAACTTTGGGTTTGTGGCAAAAAGCGCTCCGATGCACCTATAAGGAGTTATTCGCGAAAAACCGCCAATCCGCTCTTTTTTGGCAAGGACTATAGTACTTGTGTTTTTGGGTCGGGGTCCTTAAACTGTCTCAAGGGTGAGGCGGGGGTGGCGTTTCCATCTGCGGAGTAACCCCGAAGCCCTAGTAGAGTCGGGCACTTAAAGACGTTTATGGTACCGACGCCGTTTAAGGTGCCGGTACCTTTTGGTACCGGTACCTAGGCTAGTGGAACCATAATGGTACCCCCACGTTCGCGGACTGTGGTTGTACCATATATCGTGCCACTAGCCTAGGTACCGGTACCATAAACGGCGTTAAGTGCCTGACTGTAGTGCATGTACGTATGCTGAGCAGCCAATGTTCAGGTGCGTCGGATAGACGTCGGCGACTGGCACAAGTGCGATCTGACCAGCTTCAACTCTGCGTTCAGCAGTGCGTTCTGGCCGTTCGTGGCCGCCTGTCCCAATCTGGAGATGCTCAGTTTCGCGCAGGACAACGACTCGGCCGAGCTGGACATAGACGCTCTGCGAATGGCGCTGCGGCACCGCGAGCCGCTCAAGTACGTGCGGATCGACGTGGCCGCTTACGACACGGACGCAGCGCAGGCGCTGGCTCACGTCTGTCTCACCTGTCCCAACCTGACCAAACTGACGCTCTGGCAACAGTTCGACGACAACGTCAGCTTCGCCACCAACATGTTGTCGCCGGACGTGCGACAGCGCCTGACTACCTTTGGTCTCTGTCTCAACTGCTACTCAGAGTCGGCACGACAGTTTATAGTGGAGGTGGGGCGGCTCTATCCCAATTTGGAGGAGTTGTTTCTGGATTGCAATTCCGGTTGGCCGCACGATCTGGTAGTGGCCACAGTGGAGCATTTGTTGGAGATGTATGGAAAGAAGGAAGTGCTGACTAAGTTGGTATTGCACATGCCGGCTAGGGAGTCGGGTGCTGTCTTGCAACAGCTGGGACGCAAGAATGCGGTGGCAGAAAAGGTGGTACTGAAATCGGGAAAGTACTCGGTACACATAAATAAACTGACTGTCTATTTGGATTTGGAGTAGGGCAAGGGAAGGGTGCCTTGGTTCGTTACCTCTCGGCGCGTTCACACTACAGTACACAGTACAAGAGCTTTCTAATTAGAACTCGATTAGCGTTCGTTTGTTTGGGTATGTAGGCTAAGCGGAATAAGCTCTCTTTCTTAAGAGCCGGTTTTTCTAGGAATCGACTTTTGCTCCTTAACCTCCGGACAAATCTCAACTTTATGTCTCCGATTTGGCTAAAATTTTGTATTTTGGTATAATTTAACCTAAAAAGATGTTTTATCACCTTCCCGGTCGTTTTTGTGAGACTCAATTTTTCGACCGAACCTCAGATCTCGGCTTATAACTCTGGAACGAGTGAACATATAAACTTGCGGATTACATATTTATAATCACATGAGCGTTCTCTTTCAAACGATGCCCTACATGACCAAATTCGAGACAAAAATTTTTTTTCGAACCCCTTCTGGGCCAAATTTGACCCCCTCAAAGGTATTGACCCCCATTTTTTTATTTCATAAAAATGTAGCGCTAGCTATTTACTTTTGATAGCACAAAAAAAATCGAGAAAAAAAATATACATCTAATTGAGTTTTTGGGCCTTGAAAGTTGTCAGGTCGAAAATTTGCCCAATAAAAGATTGCCTTGTAAAGAGCATATCTTTGTCAATTTTGAACCGAGTTCAGTGATTTTTTGCACACGTATTGCACTGTGTCCCTGGCAGATACTGCACAAATCTGACCTTGCTGGCTCTTGCTTGGCGCCAGTTCTACGCTTCTTGGTCACATTTCAAGATACATTAGTTTACAAAGCAAATAGAATTTCCTGATAATCTACAGTATCTTCCTGATAATTCGACAGTTGCGACTTTGTTACTGTGTTTTTTGCCGTCTTTTCACTTGGTGCCTACTATGTACCTACAACTAGACATCTATCTGGCCTGTGTCAAGGTTCGGTAACGACAGAGACAGCATATTTGTGGTTTCGCTGTTTCGCTGACAGCATAGCATATGACTGTCCTGGGACAAGCTTAAGTTATAAATACAATCGTAAGAACAGTTGCAGTTTGTTGCTAAGTTGTACTTAAGAAAATTAACCTACATGAGTTCGTATTTAGAAAGAGGAGCAATAGCCACGCTAAAGTTTGTTGCTGCTGCATACAGCATGAACCCATGAGAGTGTTTAAAAACAAGTAATAGTCAGATTTAATTAGCTAAAGTGATGCAGCAAGCATGCAAGTTGTCTGGAAAGCCATGCACTGACTTTGTTGCTAGTGATCATGTTCAAGGCAGCATTATAGCAGCATTTCATGCTGGAAACAACTTTATACAATGCACATGTACACCAGAGCAAGCCAGTGATAACCCAATAGGGTTACATGCGAGGTAAATCACTTAGGCAAACCGGCCTTACTCTTGTACTTTTGTGGCCAAAAACACTTTCAATCGATCTCAGTACAGCAGTTACATATTCAACTATAAGTTTATTGTTCGTACCCAGGCCAGTGACCAGGAGTGTCAATGAATACATACAGTTTTGATCATACATAACAGGTCATCAGCAGAAGTGGGAGGGGGCTGGGGGGTCTGGCGACGGCCGGGGGGGGCCTGAGCCAAAATTAAGGGAGGGGGTTGGGCACTAAAAACGCTCAAAAATCGAAAAAAAATCGCAATTTTTGGGTTAAAAATCGCTAATTTGGGCTGAAATACAGCTAAAAAGTGCTGTTTTACAGGCGATTTTGGCAATTTTTGTGTCTGAAATTGCAAAAAATAGCAAAAATTTGCTCAAAAAATTACTTGCCAGAAAAATCGGAGGGCGGGGGGGTCGGAAAAATCGTCTCGGAGGGGGCCATCTGGGGGGCTGGCCTAAGTCGGGTGGGGGCCGACCCCCAGACCCCCTGTTACGTATGTACATGTACAATGTATGCTTTTACACCACAAATATGCTGTCTCTGTTGTTGCCGAACCTTGACACAGGCCAGATAGATGTCTAGTTGTAGGTACATAGTAGGTACCAAGTGAAAAGACGGCAAAAAACACAGTAACAAAGTCGCAACTGTCGAATTATCAGGAAGATACTGCTGATTATCAGGAAATTCTATTTGCTTTGTAAACTAATGTATCTTGAAATGTGACCAAGAAGCGTAGAACTGGCGCCAAGCAAGAGCCAGCAAGGTCAGATTTGTGCAGTATGTGCCAGGGACACAGTGCAATATGTGTGCAAAAAATCACTGAACTCGGTTCAAAATTGATAAAGATATGCTCTTTACAAGGCAATCTTTTGTTGGGCAAATTTTCGACCTGACAACTTTCAAGGCCCAAAAACTCAATTAGATGTATATTTTTTTTCTCGATTTTTTTTGTGCTATCAAAAGTAAATAGATAGCGCTACATTTTTATGAAATAAAAAAATGGGGGTCAATACCTTTGAGGGGGTCAAATTTGGCCCAGAAGGGGTTCGAAAAAAAATTTTTGTCTCGAATTTGGTCATGTAAGGCATCGTTTGAAAGAGAACGCTCATGTGATTATAAATATGCAATCCGCACGTTTATACGTTCACTGGTTCCAGAGTTATAAGCCGAGATCTGAGGTTCGGTCGAAAAATTGAGTCTCACAAAAACGACCGGGAAGGTGATAAAACATCTTTTTAGGTTAAATTATACCAAAATACAAAATTTTAGCCAAATCGGAGACATAAAGTTGAGATTTGTCCGGGAAGAGTCGACCCTTAGAAAAACCGGCTCTTAATAATCCAGTACAGGCAGACGCCTAACTTTTGGTTTTATGGTGCCTGTCCGATCAAGCTGTTAAGTGTTTGTCTGAATGTGTTAAATTTATGGGTACTAACTCTGGTCGTGGTCGGTAGAGACTCTATTGCTATTTGTTGTGCGATAATTGTACTTATGCTATGGTGTACTGTATGAAGGAGTAAATTCGCTACAGTGTCGTGCATCTTGTAAATTGTAAACAACGGGTGATGTCTCCAGTACGGATATTTTATTGAACTCTGTGTTACTAGAGGTTTAGCTCCATTTAGGCAGGATGTCATTCGTCTCGGTAGCTCCCGATTCCGATTTCTCCTACCAAAATCTGCCCTATGGGATATTTTCCACGTCTGCTAATGTCAGTTGATTTGCTATTCGCTTGCTAGAAAACTAGACTATAATTATAGTGCTGTTTCCTGAGTGGAGTATTAGCTTGTGGGTAATCTGATTGGCGGTTATACAGAGTGTTTCATATACTGCTCGATTTCGGAAGCTCACCTGCTTCGTCTGTGAACCCATTTGGCTGATTTCTTAGCAATGTTCGAAATTTCAGTTTTGCGGTAGAATTGCCCTTTTTCAGACATTTCGTGATTAAACAAGCGGAAATTTGAAACAGTATATTGTATGGCCACATATATAAGCAAAAATCAGTCGATTCTGGTCAACAAACAAGAAAGTTATGAGCTTGCGAAATCGGGCGGAATATGTCACTCACCCTTTATACCATGTATGTACGTAGTGTTAAGTTTTCAGCCGAAGGCAAGGGTTGGCGTAGCGATCGGTGATCAGATTTTGGATCTGAGCGAGGTGAAACAATTTTTCGATGGACCCCACATGCGAGATCATCAAGATGTCTTTTCTCAAGTAAAGCTGAATAGTAGTAAAAAAAGCATGTTCATAATAAATGTTCTACTATTTCAGAACGCACTCAACGATTTCATGGCTTTGGGTAAACCGGCTTGGATGGAAGCGCGTCAGGTCATCCAGACGCTGCTGTCTGCCGAACAGTCTGTTCTCCGCGATGACGCTTCTTTGCGAGCCAAGGCGCTCTTGCCGCAAAGCTCGGCTACTATGCATCTACCTGCGAAAATAGGTAAGAGTGCGATTAGGCACCATACATGTAACAGCTCCGGGCCGACCTGGGGGGAAGATGGTAGGGGGGTTTTTTCCTCAGGGGGGTCGAGGGGGTTTCGCCCAGACGGGGGGCTAAAATTTCAAAAAGCTCCAAAATATGCCTGGAAATGCGTTTTAGCACGTTTTTTTTTCAGTTAGAACGCTAAAAATCGCTATTTTAAGCTGCTAAATAGTGTTTTTGAGCTAAAAAGAAGCAAAAAAGGACAAAGGCTTTCAAAAACCCCTATTTCTCTTAAACATCAGCAGTGAAAGCAACAAATTCGGTTTCCAAACGCTTTTCAAGCGAATTTTAGGCAAATATTTGTGATTTCTGAGCAAGTACTTGTATTTTTCGAATGGGGGGTGCCGTAACCTCTCGTGTGGAGTGTCTCGGGGGGGGGGGCTGGCCTAGGGGGTAACCCCCAAAACCTCCCTAGTATATGCTAGGCACCTCTTCCCGGTAACATGCAAAATTTTAGGTGACTATACCGACTGCTATTCGTCCATTCAGCATGCAACTAATGTCGGAATAATGTTCAGAGGAAAAGACAATGCGCTCATGCCCAACTGGTAAGCTGAATGTACGTCGTGATACAGAAACCCCGCGGGGATTCGCAAGTTCTGATTTTTGGACATGATACGCGGAGAAACTTCAAAAGAAACATCCTTAAACTAAATTGTGGCCTAGTGATATTAGCCTAAGTGGACCAATACACCGATAGGGCGATCGATCTGAAGAGTGCTTCCGGAGCTTAGAGAGAACGCGCCGTGTAGCGCCATCCCGCACGATACAGTGGCTCACGAATGAACCTATTCATCCGTCACACTGGGCGCACCATCATTCGCTGTGTAGGATAGCTCAGCGTCAGCAGCCAGGTTTACTGTGATACAATACGGCTCACGAATGAATTTGAAAACGAACCTATTCATCCGTCAGACTGGGCGCACCATCATTCGCTGTGTAGCATAGCTCAGCAGCCAGGTTTACTGTGATACAATAGAAATTCATGCATCACAAGCAAACCGGACCATTGACGCCATTGCATTTCGGGGACGGCTGGCGGGAGGAATAAGCAGCTCGTGAGGCTGAGTGTGACTCTAGTCATGACCTTGCCACATGCACTAGACGCACACCCAGCCGTACAAGTCGCTGTAGTGAACCCGTAGAAATGGCTGAAGAACCGTGGACCTGTAGGCCTAAGATGTGCCAAAGCTAACGAGGACCAGCCTTGGTCACATTCAGACCCATAGATACACAGCCTCTAATCAGCAACGTACAGTCATAAGCCAGGGTGACTGTGATATACACAAATAACGCTACATCAGCAGTCCCTCTGACCGAGGACCTGTACGTTTGTTGGTCAGGCGGCGAGCTGTCATGTCCAGAAAGGCCAAACAGGCTGTGACGGTCGAAATTGTCTGCGACACACACCCGTTGGCCCTGGGGACAGGACACAGGCATCGTTGAAGCTGATGGTGCACCAGCAAGACATGAATGTCACCCGGTGATGAACGAAATCACCACACCACCCGGAAAACATTCACGACCCACTAGCACACAGGAGAGACGAGAAAAGGCAGAGAAAGGAGCTGAGTGTGTCTCTAGTCACGGCTCGTGTCAGCGGGACCAGAACACACACACAGCCCATGACCGCTGCAGTAGACAACCTTTGCAAGACACAACTCAAGCGACTGATGATCTGGCTGAGAGAGCGCTGCTTTTATACGCGGCGCAAGGGCAATTGACCCTAATCCGATGACTCCTAAAGCCAGTAATTGTTTTCTCTGCTGGGCATATGTGCAATGTTGCAAAGACAGCACTTGCCTCAAGAGCATAAAATAAAGAACCTCTCAGTTCTGTTGCAATAGTGTGGGGCCATAATCTGGCTCCGCAAGCACTTTGCAATCGCTCATTACTGTCAAAGGTAATCGGGCAAGTGCCGTCGTCCTAGCTGCCTGCCGGCAGGATGGCCGACTTGCAAAACAAACGTGCAGAAAAGGACATGGCTGTAAAAGCGACACGACTGAAGCGTTCATTAAAACAGACGACATGCAAAGTAAAAGTTGTCGAAAAAGCCAAGTACCAGTACCGACTGCTTAACGCATATGCATACTCGTGTTGATTTTTGTTTCCGCCAACATTTAAATATTGTTACTCCGTGTTGATAATAAAAACAAAAGCGTTTTACACGAAAACAATGTCGTTTGGACATGCCTACCACTGAATAAATCAACAAAAAGCTACAAAACATTTTTTGTTTAGTTTTGTTGCCGGTGGAAGATGTGACTGCGTTGTTGTGGCGTTCATACATGCAAACATTCTGGCGGCAACAAAAATGTTGGCGCAACAAATAGCAACACGAGTATGAATATGCCTTTAAAGTTATGAAAAAAGACTCACTAACTTTTTCACAGTTAGGAATCGCGTAATAAGATCCAACTGGGTCGTCACTGAGCCTGTGCCTGTTCTATCACCAGATCGGGTGCGAATAAAATTTGATTGATTGATAATAGAGTTTGGTTCTAATTATAGTTATTTGTAGGAAGTGGCTCCCAGTCGGTTACCATGGTCGAGCTTCCAGTGTTATCGTCTCTGGTCAGCCAATACGTCGACCCTGGGGTCAAACTAAGGCGGATGACAGTAATCATTTTTTAATTTGTGCTGTGCATGCGTAAGATATCACTGGTTCAAATGGATTTTGTCAGGTTGTCAACTCCGTAGCTTCAAACCAGAAGAAATATCGTCAACTGTGGCCTCTTTGGACACTCGTTTCTTCTACGGCTGACCAGACAATAAGTAAATAAGACAGCTTCAAAATTTTTGTTACGGTGCTTTTTTGCGTTGCCGTTGATTTGAAGTATCGTTGCACTGTCTAATTTGCATACTGTCTGTTCAGCCGCAAAAGAAACGAGTGTCCAAAATAGCCCCAGTTGACGGTGCGCTTATACGTAACCATTAGAGTTGTATTAATGTTATAGAATCCGAGCCGAGTTTTTCTCAATCGCGCTTAATGGATTTCGAGCTGGAAATGGCGTTTTTCGTCGGCCCCGGCAACAAGCTCGGAAATCCGATTCCGATTTCTCAGGCTATGGATCATATTTTCGGCCTGGTCTTAATGAATGACTGGTCCGGTACGTGAAGTGCAAGAATGGCTGACCAGGGTTTTTCTTGTATTTTGTTCGGTTTTAGCTCGCGATATACAAAAATGGGAGTACGTTCCGCTAGGCCCATTTCTAGCCAAAAGTATAGGAACGTCTATTTCCGCTTGGGTTGTGACTGTGGATGCTCTGCAACCATTTCTGGTCGAAAATCCTGCTCAGGTGTGCTAGGAATTACAGCAGTAAAAGATTGATTATTTTTGCTGCTTTAGGAACCGGCACCTTTGCCGTATTTGCGTCAGAGCTACCCTGCAGCTCTGAACATAAACTTAGAAGTGGCAATTAAAGGTGACCCGGTTAAAAACCGAATCCTTTCTCTCTTTTCTATGACATAACAACTAGTTGGTTCAGGTGAAAGTATGGCGCAACCGGCTGTCGTGTCTCGAACTAATTTCAAGGTACGTACTGTACGTAGATACAAACTCGTGTTGATTCTCAGAAACGAATAGCATTTACAGACAATGTACTGGACCATAGCGCAACAGTTGGCACATCACACAGTTAACGGCTGTAACTTGAGACCTGGCGACCTGATAGGATCGGGAACTATTTCCGGCGCTGTGAGTTTGACCTGTTTGACGCCAATTATTGGCTTTTACTGTATTTAGTGTCCGAACCGGTTTTGGTATTGCTGGGTTTTTTTATTCCCCAATACCTGATACTAATAAAGCGGTGGTTTCCTGTAAGCATCACACCTGTAATTTATAGCTTTCTTTTTTATATCTGAATCTAATCTAATATTTTCCATCATTTTTGGACGTAAAAAATCTAAATTTTCACTGAAATACGATGTTGGCCCAGCTGAGCAAGTTTTGGTCACTGGGGTGTTGTTGAGATTTTGAATATTAGGGTATTGAGTTTTTTTGCATTACCCAAACTGTATCTTAATGTGCAATACTACAGTATCTTACTCAGTCTGTTCAGGACCCTGGAAGTTATGGATCGATGTTAGAGTTATCGTGGAGAGGTCAGAATAGTGTTGATCTAGGCAACGGTAATTCCAGAAAGTTTCTACAGGACAATGACGAGGTTGTCATGAAAGGTACTTTTTAGAATTGTTGCAACTTACCGGACCTTACCTTACTGTTTAGGCTGGTGCGAAGGAAACGGTTATCGCGTGGGTTTTGGCGAATGTCGCTCCAAATTGCTGCCTGCCTTAGATCTAAGTCAGTGATAGATAACTTGTGATTGCTTAAGGTTTATTCATACTCGTGTAGAAAAAGATCGCCAGGCGACTTTTCTCTAGGGCGACTCATTCGTAATATACGCACCAATACGCCCCGTTTCATCTTCCGCCTGCAACAACACCTGGAAGATGACGCGTGGCGGGTTGCTGCGTATATTACAAATGAGTCGCCCTACTGAAAAGTCGCCTGGCGATCTTTTTCTACACGTGTATGAATCCACCTTTACTATGACACTGTAGTTGTTGGTTAGCTAGGCTGTGTCTTCTTGCCAACGTTCACTTATGTTTGAAGATTTTGTAAAATTGTTGACAGGGCTTGTTCAGTAAATCTCTATGGGTTGTTTCGATTTGCTTGCATAGTGTTTCTTCGCTACTTGTACTGTATGTCTTTTCTCTTTAGGTTATGTACTTGAAAAGGTAACTACTCATTGAAGTAGTGCAATGAAACGCTTAACGCGATATGTGGTACTGGTAGTTGAGAGTGATGGTACGCCGGCACCGCATAGCACTACTACCGTTTGTGTTACCGGTGCCTTATAACAGTAACCCTACCTTCTGCCGCTGACCGTACGGTGCCTATTTCTACCTTGTGTCCTGTTGCCATCATTTCATTCAAGCTTGATGTCGCTATAGTACTGGCGCCCGATGGCCAACGGTACGGGTACCATAGTACCTTTAGCATTGGGTGCTAAGTACCTGACTGTATTAGTTTCACATTGCAGTTAGATTCCCAATTTTGGCTGATTATGGCTAGGGAACGGTCAGATTTGTGCTTCGCCGATCTGAACATCGTACACGCCACCAATGATCCGCATACCACCCTATTGACTGTACGCAAAGCAGTATACTTGGGCTTTGATACGGTGGTGATAAACACGGACATGGGCATTTTGTCCGAGCAATCTCTACAAGAAGATACCCTGGAACCGCCAAAGAAGAAGAAAAAGAAGGGCGGTCCAAAGATGAAAGTAATTCCTGAGCCGTTTTTGGTTGATGAGAAACAACTGGATTTGTCTGTTTTACAAGCATCTGGGAAGAAATTTCGTCAATACAGGTGATGATCCCGATTGAACAAGTAGAAAGCAAAGCAAGTATCGGCTTTTAGTCGAATAACTGCCACCGTGACCGAAACCGGAATGGTGCACTCGTTCCTACATCACGCTTCTGTCAGAAAGTTCGACGTTGTTGCTTTGCGCCCGCTCACCGAACAAATGCTGACTACTTTGGCTTCAAAATCGGAAAATCTCGACTTGATCACTTTCAACCCTGCCGAAAAAATTCCATGGCTGTACAAGGGCAAGGTATAATGAATGGATCGGTTTCAGACTTTAGTCAAGAACTGTGTTTCTTTTTTGTGTACAGACTCGATTTATTCAACGCAGAATTTTGCTCGTACTGTGCGTACAGACCACGTATTTTTCATTGGTTTGTCTTGCTGTACCTTCTGTTCGTCCATCAATTTCAGCTCCCTCCAACAATTTTAGCCAAGTCTGTCTCAACCAAAAGCGATGCACTTCACACGTGAAAGTGCATAACTAGTGGTTAAGTGACAGACTTCGCCAAAACCTTAGAGTAAAAGTTTTGAGGATTCGTGCATGTTGCTTTAAAACTTCAGCCAAATTTATTGACGGACACAAAAGTTGCTGGAAGACGAAACCGATGCGATACATGGGACAGCTACGTACATACATACAATACATGTTACAGTTTGACTCCGGTAGGGTTTAGATGGTGCAAGTGGCAGTAGAGAAAGGGTTGGGTCTCGAACTGAGTTACGCGCCGGCTCTGTCAGACAGTTCGGTTCGTCAGCAAGTCTTAGCCAACGGTCGTTTGTTGATGTCTGCTACACGTGGTGGTCGAGGCGTTGTGTTGAGCAGTGGAGCCACCAAGCCCCTAGAAATCAGAGGTCCTTTTGATGCTGCCAATCTGGTTACCTTGTTTGATGCCAACAAAGAATTCGGCAGAAAGGCTGTCTCAGGTAATGCACGAAAAACGTGAGTGAACATTTTCGAACTCTAGCAAAGAGAAGCTTGTACAAATGTGACATGGACTGAAAAATCTACATGGACATACGTACGTACGTACAGTGTACATTGCAGGAAATGCGAAGAGAGTGTTGTTGCGAGCGGAGACCAAGAAAACCATCAAAGGCGGCATGTATGTGCAGCCAATTTCAAGTGCCTTACCCAAACAAGTTGACATGTTGATGAAAGTGCCGGAATTCAGAGCTGAAATTGAGAGAATTCCTCAGGAAGACACACAGCCTGTCTATGCTGATTCGTGAATAAAGTTTAATTTCTTAAGAATTCTCTTTTACAGTGGTTTTGGTCTGTTCCAATCTATCTGACTTGTGATTCTTGCCTATTTTTGACCTAACGTACGTAGGTGGAAAGTCATTTCTTTCTCTTAATCATGCGTGTCTGCGACTTGTGTGGCTCGGAAGAGTTCGAATGCATTGACGGCTTTTTCTACTGTACATCTTGCCAGTCGCAGTCACAGGTGTGTCTATTTTATTTCGCGTTTTATTGGATACTACTTTACGGTGCTTTAAACGAACAGTACAACTATTGTGGCCGAAGTTATTGTACCACAAACGGAGACATCGTGTTTGTAACCATTTCATTTTGTGCGTATGTAGTAAAGTTCTGTTTAGGATTTGCGCGAACAAGAGCAAAATATACCAGATGTGGCCACTAAGCTCAGTCAGTCGGCTTCCAGAAAGCGTAAAGCACCCAAATCCGGGCCAGTTGAAGACGACCGACCAACAGACGAGTTTTGTCCCGATTCTCTGGGTCTGGGAGGTCGTCGCGTGGTTGTCTTTAGCTCAATACTGAAACGCCTTTCTGATATTCTCGTTAAAGATATGGCATTTCCGCAAAATTACGACGTCGGTACTTATTGTTTTGCACTGACGGCAGGATTATCATTTTAGAAACACGTACTTCGCATCTGGGCTAAGTATTTGAACGACTGTGGTGTTGCCTTTTCTCAAACAACAGATCAAACTGAAAATACGTTGCCCTCAGAATCATCGTAAGCTTAGCTTTTAGTTTTTTGGTTCTGTTATCAAGCTTGTCTTTTAATTTAGTGAGCGAGTGCCGTCCACCGATCAATCGGCAGGAGGCGTGGATCTATTTGAGTCGATGTTGTTCAGTCTGAGTCAAGACCCCAACGAATCGGCGGTTGCTGGCACTTCGGCAGCAGATGTAAGCCGCCCGGATAGACCCGACTACTGCAGCGAGCAATGCCTTGTTAAGGTCCTGTTTTTTGTGTTTTGAAAGTTCACAAACTGTAGGTACTTTCGTACTATCCTCTTGCGCAACTTTTGGTTCACTGTTGCGCGCAAAGATACAGTATGTCCACCAACTTTTTGGAACTTTACTCGAGCGATTCGTTCTCATTCATTTCTTTATCAATTTGCCTCAAATTTTCAGGATTAAATAACAAGATAACTGGGGAGATATTTTGCAAGTTTGGTGCCAAAATTCTGACTCGTGCTGGTTGTGACCCGAAAACTAAGCTCGGAAATTCTAATTTTTCGGCAATTCAAAGAGATACAATGCAGGTCTGAAACTTGCAGGAACAATTGATGTTGCCATTGGGCATAACGTAACTGAGTGGAACGCCCTGTAGCTCAAAGGGCACTAAAATTTGAGGAATTACGGCCGATTCTCGGGATAGTACTTCGGCGGGGCGATTTGAAGTGGATTGAAGTGGTGTGCCTGGAAGGAGAGAGCATGTCGAAGAAGTACAGAAGCTAGAAGAGTGGGAATCGTGGAAAGCTGAAGGAAAAATCGGCAGCTGCACCTTCTTCTACTCCAAATCGGCCGATTCTCGGGATAGTACTTCGGCGAAGATCGATCAGATGCCAATCGTGAGTGGCGGGCTGGATGATCGAAGTGGTTCTGGTACAATCTGGAAGGCAGCAAATGGCAGAGGTGGCCTGGAGGATGAAGACGATTTACATTCAGTAGAAGGTGCCAGGACTTGAGTGATTTGAATTTGGCGCACTTTCTTGCCGACGACAAGTCTTCCCGGTTAGGGTCCCAGCACGAAAACTCATAACATTCGGTCCTGTCATGCAAGGGCCTCATTGCCGAAAAAATTAGAATTTCCGTAGGCCACCTTCATTCTTAGTTTTCGGGTCATAAAACCAGGAAGAGTTACAAATTGGAAACGAAACTTGGACAATATGTAACCAGTTGTCAAGGTAATAAATGCTGAAAATTTCAGCCAAATCGATAAAGAACTGATCGAGAACGAATCATTTGAGTAAAGTTCGAAATAGGGGTGGACATTTTTTGGCCTATACTGTAGTTGCAGTCTACAATTTTCAGGCAAGGACTTTTCACTTGTCAGTGCGTCTACTGCAAGCGATCTTGTATTTGGCAGCGCTAACAGCTGGCGCTAGATGGTGCTTGTTATCGGATTTAACGAGGTACGTACGTACTATGGATGGATGGATTGTCCGGGCAGGGTAGCCCCTGTGTTAGGTCACACTGCGGGCCCATCACGCACACCCACATCCTGCCCTTCCTTCGCTACTAGCCTGCACACATGCTCGGTGTCAGTCTGGGCGGGTGTCAGAGTTAGCTGTTCCCGTTCTCGTATGCCCCAACACGTGTGGTTGCTACTGTAGCTTTAGGCGCTAGGCAGCTCCAGTCGGTTCCCATTTACCTACTCGCTGTCACAGCTTTCGGTGGCCTGGGGTGGGCTTTGTGCCGATTACCAACTCTTTGCGGCAAGAAACTTGCCGTGCCGAGTGGATGAACGCGCGACCACGCGTCCTAAACCATTACACCGACTGTGCCGGCAGGTACGTACTATACTGTACGTATGTATTGTACATTTTTGCTCTACACACGCACTTTGAGTCTGCAGTACTGGCGATGCGTCGTTTGCTGTACCGCTGATTATTCTATACAGAGAGTAGCTTCTACGTACTGTTTGTAGATGGTTTCGCGAAGGTCGTCTACGCATAACCGACGATGAATTCCGTGCAATTGGGCCGCAAAACGAGAGTAAACGGAAGTTTTATGGCGTGTCGCCGTTCAAGAATTTGGTATGTACTACATGCGTAGGATGAGTTCTTATTTGGGCTGACGCAATCAATCAAACTAGAATGTGATTCAAAGTAAGAACTGCAGATGTTTCTGCTGTATCTCTCTTGGCCTTTAGCTTTCGTGCGCCTTAGAAAAAGCCAATTAGATCTACATGTGCTTCTAAAATTCATTACTCCGGTTCGAGCATGCTTTGGCTTTGCGCTCCAAAATTTTTCATACAAATCTAATCTACATATTACATAGAAATGCGCCACGTTTAATAGTTACAAAGTTAAGACCGTGTACGTACAAAATATGAATTTTTTAGAATTATCCACTTGAAGAACACAACCGCATTGTGATTGGTTTGTGCAACAAATTAAAAGTTCCTACCCGTCTCATTCAATTAGACCTTTGTAAATTGGCGGCACGGTTGGTCTGGAATTTGAACCTACCAAGTTAGTTTTAAGTTGGTATTGATTTTTGTTTTCAAACAAATGCATTGAGTTGTTTGGTTTTCAGAGTCCTTTGTGCAGTTGACCCTCCGTTTAGCGCATATAGTAGGCGTCGAGCTTACCGTGGATCGGTGGAAGCTGAAAAAGCGTTATGCAAAGGTGAACTTACTAACCGAAGTGGATGGTTACTTTCTCTCTCCTGAAATCAAGGCTGCCGGGCTCTTGTTGTCTGCAATTCGTTTGTTCTTCGGCTTAGACGATTATGCAGAATACTCACTGTCGAAGGTGAGTTTATTTTCTAGTTTATTGTGTCCAAATACGTCTCCGGCGCTCTTACGCAAGGGGTCAGTCAACTGATCGCCTGACGAAACGTCGAAGAAACGTCGACGTTCCGTCGACGTTTCTTCGTGCAGTTTTTTTGGCGACTACTGTACATACGTATGGATTTGAGTCAAGTTTTTGTATCTATGTAGGAGATTAGGTATCTAGGAATAAAAAGACGCTGGTTCAGCTTCGTCTAAATGGCAATCTAAATAGCTACCAGTTCAAAACAAACATTTTTAGTTTGCAAATTTTCAGAAGCAACTGATTCTAGGCGGCTGCGATCAGCCCTCCGAAAGAAGGCAGAAGGGCGTTTGTGTGGTGCGACTGGGTAGTGCAGACTAAGCAACGCATGGCTTTATGGAAAGGGGTATCAGTGGACAGCGTTTGTAAAGGACACCTGGAAGAAAGCAGCCATCTGCCGTGTCATACGATCGAGCAAAGATACGAGGGAACCACTAGCACCAGAACGTTCGAAAAGTGTTACCCAAATCAGCTGCACAGACCTTTCAGCGAACGATGTTTTGCATCCATTTTTGGAGACGTCACTCAGGTGCCTGTCAGCTCAGAGGCTTTACTTGGTATTCCGTTAGAGTTTTTAGCAGTGTCGTATCCAGGTGGTGTAAGGTGGGTACGCCCCCTTTGCGGTGGAGGTAGGAAGAGAAAGTCTGTCAAAAATATAAGGAAGTAATGAATTACTGTATGTACTAAAACTGTCTATTTTATGCTCAGAATGCGTTTTTGAACATAAATTTTCAAAATTTTCTCGTCCGGTCGGGCAGAAGCCCAACCAGGCCACTTTAAACTACTAAAACATGTAATTTCTGTTTATTTTAAGCTCAGAATGCCTTTTAAACGTAATTTCTGTTAATTTTAAGCTCAGAATGCCTTTTAAACGTTTTATAAGGCAAATTTTGCTAAATTTTCTTATCCAGGTTTGGCAGCGGCCCAACCAAGCACTTTCAAAATTTTGCGCCCCCTTCCGAAATCCTGGATACGCCACTGGTTTTCAGTTAATATGACTACGTACTGTCTATACATTAGTGGTCTTTCAGCACCGGTACGGTTTCAAGCAGAACAGGAGGTGAGGCCGGAAACAGTGGAGTTGTTGACGAGGTCATTTGCTGATGATTCGTTTGAGTTCATAGATGGCGTGGTGCTGAGCCAACTGGCTGCCAAGTACCAATCTGCAGAAACTTCATCTCCGCAGTTGCAAACCATTCAGTTCAGCTTTCCTTGTGCTGTGTGCCAGAAGGTAAGGGCAGTCTTTGTCTTGGCCATCCGATCCGATGTGCGGGGCCTTACGAACCACCCTGCGATCAGACTATGCGGTCCATTTCGCAACCCCCGTATTTCGTCATCTAGGACTTTGGTCCTTCTTTCACTGCCCTGCCATGTGCTAGCCATGCTGTTGGGTGCCAGTCACTAAGAGAGCGCCTGACATGTTGGCGTCATGGTGCTGTCAGCTGCGGACGGCCGCCGGTTGAGGATTCCAAGCATAGTTGGTGTCTCAGACAGATCCTGACGTGGCATGCTTTGTGGAGCGGCTTTCGGTGCAATGGCAGACCCAGTCGGTTCCCAATTTACCTACTCGCTGTCACCAGCTTTCGTGGTCTGGGTGGAGCTTTGTGCCGACGACCAACTCTTTGCGGCAAGAAACTTGTTTCGCCAAGAGGATGAGCGCACGGGCACGCGCACAGTGGCTTTGGCTTTGCGGCCTAAACCACTACACCAACTGTGCTGGCTTTGTATCGGCTTTTCTTATAACAAATATTACATGGTATAATTTGTTACGTACGTACGTATTATGTTGATAATCTTTCTGATAACCTAAACTGAAAACAGATTTGTGTTCGCAATCTTCGACAGGAGCTAATTCAGAGTGAAATCAAGGAATACAAACGCGCCGAATATTTTCTGCTGTTCCACAGGGCGAACACAAGATGGAACGAGAACATTTTGCGGTTGTTTTGCGTTCGCTCATGATGCGGCATGGTTTCAGGATTACTCTAGAGCTCACAAGACTTTGTTTACACTCAAGTCAAGCAAGAAGCTGATAGGACAAGGAGAAAAAGGACTGAACAAATTGGCAAAAGCCACTGCAGACTCGGCAGACTTCGAGTCGGAGTTGAAGTGTCAGTTGTCGCTGTTTTGGACGGTGCAGACGTTGGCCGAGAGTATCGGAGCACAGGCGCGGTCGGTTTTTCTCGTCTCCGAACTTGTGCACTTGCGATTGCGAACGAAAAAGCAGCTTAGATCGGTTTCCAGACCTCAGTTCATTGAGAAATTTGATCATTTGCTCTAGAGGAAACGTTTATCACAAAGAAAAACATTTACGTACGTACGAAGTCTTGCGTAAGCTTATAATAACGACTATCAACAATTAAGCGATATTAGAATAAATACGTAAAGCAAACAATTGGCAAACTGAATGACTGCACTTAGAATCACACAAACATGGCAAAAGCAGACGATATCTAACAAAAAACCAATAAATTATCCATATTTGACACCTACGTTCCCTGACACTGTTTCTTTGGATCATAATACTTTCACACTACACTCAAACATTTCTCCATAGCACCCCCGAAAACGTTCTCTAAAGAAAGCTCGCTCTTCCAACGAACTATGGTTACTGTGCGTGCAACCCGGAAAGAAGTGTACAAAAGGTGGAATTCTGTTATTCTTTACTGCTAAGAGAGGTGAATGAGAACTGATAAAGCCACTAATCCTGGTCGGCGAAGGCCAGAACCGGGCCATCACTGCCCAACGCCTCGTCCTGTAAGTCGAGCGGGTGTAGTTCGGTGTCGATTATGTTCAGGTCGTCCAGATAGGAGACATTGACGTCTTTGTTTCGCTGCGAGTTGGCCGCCTCCAGCTCGCCTTGGTGCTTGACGAATCCGACGAACACATTGTCCAGCGTGTTCTGACTAATGGAGTAGGACTCGATCGGCAATCCTTCTTCCAAACAACGCTCGGCTATCCAGAAAATCTTGCTCAGACTCACTATCGACGTCACTTCGTAGTGAACGTAGCCGTAGTGGCACTCCTGAAATTCTTTGTTTTGTTAAGTTCCATTCTCCTCAGCAATCGTATTAGAACCTTTCAATGGAGTTCCTTGCCTACAAACATCCCTCCCCTTTGCTGTCATGAGGGGCAACGGCAGCTCCGGTTCGGTTCCCATTTATTTACTAGCCATCACCGGCTTTCGGTGGCCTGGGTTCGGCTTTATGTCGACTACTTCCAATCATTTTAATCGATTTCGAACCCAAACGAAACTGTTTGCCGATCGGAAGTGAATAGCGTAGCTGTTTTCTCGAACAAGTACAGTTAGAGTTGTAAAAAATTTTTTGTGAAGACCAAAAACGCATTTTATTTTTTTTTTCAAATTTTTTTTATGCATGAAATGTAGCTTGTAGGAGGTGCAAGGATGCATACGAAGCAACTTTAAATACAAAAGCTGATACTTTAGTTCAAACATACCTAGTGTTACAGCCTGAGAGTGGCTGCTGCCCTTCAAAACCTATTTTTAGGCTTAGAATAGGCATGAAATTGATAGAACTGCACTGCTGATGTATATCTGAGGCTAAATTCAGCGATTTTCCTACATAATTTCCATAGTTTGAATAAAATAAAAAATTTTCGAAATGAGTCTTCAAAAAAGCTATTTTTAAGCATTTTAAAGCCTAGCAACTCTACTAAGTAAGTACAGTAGTACCTTGAGAGTGGCGTCGCAGAAGGAGCGGTGCATAAAATGGAGCACGGTGTCTCTGTGATCGGTGGACTCGGGAGAGCTCTCTGGTTTCAGCCGGAACCGCAGCGAGTAGCCATCGCCGTATTTGTTCTTCAGATGCTGCGTGCTGCCCAGACACTTGAACCTGCCGTTTACCATGATGGCCAGTCGTGTGCACAATGTCTCGCACTCTTCCATACTAAACAAACCGAACTCTCTCAATTTTATACAGAGGACAGAGTTTGGCGCAGATACGGACTTGCCAACATACATGTAACAGGGGGGTCTGGGGGGGTCTGCCCCCACCCGACTTAGGTCAGACCCCCCCCCGGATGGCCCCCCCCCCTCCGATTTTTCTGGCAAGTAAATTTTCGAGCAAATTTTTGCAATTTTTTACACTTTCACACACAAAAATTGCCAAAATCGCCTGCAAAACAGCACTTTTCAGCTGTATTTCAGCCCAAATTAGCGATTTTTGGCTATTTTTAGGCCAAAAATTGCGATTTTTCTCAATTTTTGAGCGTTTTTTAGTGCCCACCCCCTCCCCCAAAATTTTGGCTCAGACCCCCCCGGCCGGCGCCAGACCCCCCCCCCCAACCCCCCCTCCCCCCATCGGCGGCTGACCTGTTACATGTATGCTTGCCAACTGGACCACCCTCAAGAATTTTGTAGAAAAGTAAGCTTCAATGAACTTAGAATTGCTGATTTAACGAAAAATAAGTCTCTCTTTAGCCGAAATGCCAGCCTGACTGGTTTAAAGTTACTAGGCCCAGAAGATCACCTATGTGACGTGAGCACAACACTTTTTCCGGCCTTCCTCAAGCCAATAATAACGTCCCAGAGGAAGCGTCTCGATTGAGGATCCATTCCGGTGGTCGGCTCGTCTAGTAAAATCACGTCTGGATTGCCAATCAGCGCTTGAGCGGTGGACAGTTTTCGTTTGGTGCCGCCGCTGTACGTACTCGACGGTCGGTCAGCATAGGCGCTCAGGTCCAGCAAGCTTATGGCACTGTTCACAATCTGAAATCCATTTCTCTAGTACAGTCACGCACTTTACGCCATATAATGGTACCGCTACCTATGCTAGTGGAACCATGGTAATGGTTCTACGTTCGGGGACCGTGGTGGTAACATATATGGTACCTCTACCCATGACTATGGGTGCCGGTACCATATGGTGCCACTACCGAAAGTACCGTACCATTACCGGCACCTTATATGGTGCCAGTACCATAAACGGCCTAAAGTGCCTGACTGTAGTACATCGGATTGAAGAAAGGCTAATAAATTAGAATGGACAAACAGTCAGTAAAGGTTTACCGTTTCAATGCGGTCGGGCGGGACGCCCCTCAAGCGAGCGTAGATGGTCAGGTGTTCTCTGGCGGTCAGTTCTTCGTAGAGAGCGTCGAACTGCGGACAGTAGCCCAGTTTTCGCTGCGCGCCCGCCAGATCGACGCACAGACTGCAGCCGCCGACCGCCGCGTCGCCTCTGGTCGATCGGAACTCCCCACTTAACATTCTGAAGGTGGTGGTCTTGCCTGCTCCGTTCACTCCCAACAGACCGAAACACTCGCCTACAAACAGCAACCACACTAGACAGTCAGAAATAACTTATATGGTGATAGTACACATTGAATATGGAAACGGTACACCTTCAAGTGGTACCATAGGGTACAACTTCTTTGTATGGTACCACCTGAGGTCTCGATCGAAAGGGTACCATATGGTACCAATACCCTATAAGGAAGTGGTACCATATGCTACCACTTGGCGTTGACCCGGTAACATATGGTACCGTTTCCATATATGTGTACGGAATGTATGTATATACAGGGTGTGTCAAAAAAAAACAACCCAGCAGATTTTTTGCTGTAGCAACCGCAAATCTCGACCGATTTGAATGAATCCTGCTTTAAATGAAAGATAAATAAATTCTTGAACGACTGGTGTAGCACTTATTAAGATGCGTTGCTTAGTTCCTGAGATAATTGCTTTCAAAATCAAAACAGAGATTTTGGCAGTGCACAACAGAGATTAAAACAACCCAGCAGATTTTTTACTGTAGCAGCCGCAAATCTCAACCGATTTCAGTGAGTCCTATTTTATATGAAAGATAAATTAACTCTTGAAAGTTTGGTGAAGCTTCCATTAAGATATGATGCTTGGTTCCTGAGATATTTGCACTCAAAGTCAAAACAGATTTTGGCTATGAACAAGAGCGATTTTTATTATTCTGTTGCACTTCATAATAAAACCGATTCCTACTGCTCAGGGCTAACGCAACGAGGTTTTTCTGGTGCCACACATGCTTGGTTACTTCATTTGTAAAAGTCTTGTTGCCCCTCAGCAGTAGGAATCCGTTTTGTTGTGAAGTGCAACGGAATCGCTCTTGTTCACTGCCAAAATCTCTGTTTTGAGTTTGAAGCAAAATATCTCAGGAACTAAGCATCGTATCTTAATAGGGCCTTCACCAGTCTTTCAAGAATTTATTTTTCTTTCATTTAAAGCAGGATTCATTCAAATCGGTTGAGATTTGCGGTTGCTACAGCAAAAACACTGCTGGGTTGTTTTTTTTTGACACACCCTGTATATACTGTATGTATGTGATTCCCTTATACTGTATGTATGTGATTTCCTTGACTGTTAGAGAGACAAGTAAAGAGCAAAAATAATCATATCTTCTGGTACCAATACCAATCCGATGTGCCTTACGGCCTACGATCAGACCTATGCGGTCCATTTCGCAGTCCCCGTATTCGTCATCTCGGACGTTACCCCTTCTTTCACTGCCAGCCACTCCTAGCCCTGTTGCTGGGCGCCGGTCACCAGGAGGGCGGCCGGCGTGTCGATGTCATGACGCTGACAGCTCCCGACGGCCGCCGGTGCCCCATATGCCAAAGGTCTCCGGCATAGTTGGTCTCTCAGACAGCTTCTGACGTCATTGATCTTTTTCTCCAACGCGGCAGGCTTTGGTGCAATGGCAGATCCAGTCGGTTCTCATTTATCTACTCGCTGTCACCAGCTTTCGGTGTGGGGCTTTGCATCGTCTCATTGCAGTCAGACTGGTTTCGAACCACTACAGCCGTTAGGGATGCAGAAGCAGCAAGCTACCCACTATGCCAACGACTCGAAGTGGTACCAATAGCTTAGGATGTAACATAGGTATTTGCGAATTTCTCTGAATACTGCACGTACCTTTCGGTATGCCGAGACACAGATTATCCACTGCCAAGTGAGCGCCGAGTCTGCGAGTTCGATAGATCTGCAAACAACCAGATTCGTTGCAAAAAAAGTGAAATCGACATTCCTTTCAAGATAAAGCAGCCAACATAAGCACTGTCGCATGTCTGACAAGTAAGCGAACAAAAAAGCGCGGTGTTCGCCTAAGGGGATCACTTCGAACTGTTTAGTTTCTTTAGCCAAATTGAATGAAAGGTGAAAAAGTAAGGCATGTAGTAGGTTTAAAAATCAGAAATTGCGTACTTTAGTCAAATTGCGAATCTCCACGAAGTCGTTGTGCGCTCGACCACTAAGCACGCGCTGCTGTTCGCGGTAAACGTCGATGTCGCAGTCGCGTTGCGGCAACGTCAGCGGATGGCAACCGTCGTCGGTGATGCTGCGCCGGCGGATTCTGCAACGGCAAGCGCGGTTTACTTACTGTTATGTTGGAAACCAAATCAGTGGCTACTTTCGGAACTGGCGGTACTCCAACAGAAGAGTGACTACCAACGAGCAGCAACCTAAGACGGCCATGGACAGGAGGTTCCGATTGATTATGTCGTACTGGAATGGATTGCGGATCTTATCGTACTGACCTAAACAGATAATGCGTTAAGGCTTTAAGAATAGGAACACGAATTTATGGATCGACATTTTCACCTTTTCAGATTTTGATATTCCGGATATTTTTAAAAACAGTTTTTCGGATAACTTAAATGCATTTTCGAATCAAATCAAACGAGTTACTTTCTGTTGAAATTTGACTGTCGCTTTTAGAAAAGTCGTCTAAAATCGTTAAAACTCGAAATTCAAGATTAAAACTGCTTTACAGGCAAAATTGTATTGATTGGTCGGAGCCGGCCAATGACAGAAGAGGGGCGGCGCCGCAGTAGCGGAGGTACTTGCCGGTCACTCAGCCGTTTAGCTTTTTGCGCTGACTTCAGTGTCGTGACTTTAGTTTGGTGTATTTGAGCGATGAGCCGTCTACCCACGAGGTAAATTAAATCCCTCTTTGGACATTAGCCGTGCGCAGACAAATCATTATACCGTTGTAGTGTAACGTAGCGAAACGGATTTCTTTCAAAATTCAGCTGATTTTCCAGTCGCTATACACCGATAATGACAAATTTTTTAACATTTTTCTCTTCATAAACTGCTTTCGTATATGACCCATTTTCTGAGTTAACCTCGGTGTTTTAGGATAGTCCAGAAATTCGTGTCCCTATTTCAAAATGACCCTAGTTCATTTGGAATCAGACACACCAGTGATTACCAGTTTGCCTGAAGAACTCGTTGAAGTAGTGGTTGAAGGCGACATCCATCAGTCCCTGTCCGAGACAAAAGCTGGGAAAGACGAGGAAGAGAAGTTTGAGCGTCTGGTGAACTTTGGCCAGGTGCGCAGAGAACGTTCCGAACAGTTGTAGCAGAAAGGAGGCCATCAGACAGGTGATTCCCACGAACAAATTCAGAACGATCATCACAATGTAGGCGGAAGAGGGCTCGTTGAAGTAGA
Organism: Sabatieria punctata; assembly: GCA_030248155.1. Lineage (NCBI taxonomy): Eukaryota > Metazoa > Nematoda > Chromadorea > Araeolaimida > Comesomatidae > Sabatieria > Sabatieria punctata. Next base: position 62,752 of record JASANB010005126.1, on the reverse strand, counting down.
ACGACGCCGGGTACATCATTGGAGTCATGGACCAGCTAAATTCAACTCAACTGCTAGGTTCGCAAAACAGTACAGCTCTTTCTCATGAGCATGTGTTCGTCAGTGCCTGTCTGAGCCTCACAAATTAGTCTACATCTTTCTAGGCCATCACAAGTGTAAGGATTTTGACTCAAGGTGATAGTCAGGCACTTAACACCGTATGGTACTGGCACCATATGTACCGGTACCTAGGCTAGTGGCATGCCATGCCCGAACGTTCGGTACCGATAAGGTGCCGGTAGCACAAACGGCACTAAGTGCCTGACTGTGTTGTCCTATGTACACAAGTTGAGCGTTTGCCGAAAAGTGTAGGCAAACTAGAGATAGAGAGTCAGTTACCCATAGAGCAAGAAAAGCGAAATAACAGCAGTGAAGTTGTAGTCGGCGACGTAAGCAGGAATGTTGAAGAGACGCAGGATGAGGCAGCAGCAGAAAGCCGGCACTACGTAGTTACAGAGGTCCCAGACGAAGTTGGCCGCCCAGTACACCAGCGGCGACAGACCGGCCAGCGACTGCAGGTGCTTGGAGCGCATCTGTCGCTCGGAGACCAGGAACAAGACGAAACTGGCAGGAACGAAACTCATCGCCGTTATGATGAAAATCGCTATCAGCACGTCGGTGCCCTCCAGACTGAAAACGCACAAAATAATACAGTCAGGCACTTAACGCCGTTTATGGTACCGACACCATATAGGCTAGTGGCACCTTATAGGTACCACCACAGTGGCCGAACGTGGGGGCACCATGGTACCACTACCCTAGGTACCGGTACCATAAACGGCGTTAAGTGCCTGACTGTAATAGTGAGTGATTACATTCTCTGCTGAGAAATGCGAACGTTGGTTCCCTCCATCGGGTGGTTAATCAGTGTGATTCCGTAGGCGCCCGGGTTGCCTTTCGACTTTGGCAAGGAGGCACGCAGAATGGCGTTGTTCATGGTGTTCAGATAAATCGGCATCGAGTGGTAACCGCGGTTGTTGTACCAGACCTACAAGAGCGACCAAAGAATCGGTTTATTTCATGCAACTACACTACAGCCTGCCGCTTACCTTAGAGACGTGTCGTACTGTAATTTTTCGAAACGTTGTCGGTGCATCTTTACCGTAATCAGCAGGCACCTGCTTCAAAAGGTGACCGAACGATAGCGCACCGTACCTACAAAATCATACATGTACTATGGTTTGGTGCCCCTAGCTAGAAAGGTCAAACCCCCTCACCCTCCCCCCCGAGACAGTTTGAGGACCCCGACCTAAAAATGCAAGTACTAGTAGCGGCTCCGGTACTAACAAACTGACAGAAATTACTAATTTTTAGCTTGAAATTCGCTTGAAAAGCCTTTGGAAACGGAATTTGGCGTTTCCACTACTGATGTTTAAGAGAAATGGGTGTTTTTGGAAGCCCTGTTTATCGTTGTTCTGCTTGTTTTTAGCTCTAGAACGCTATTTGACAGCTTAAAATACCGATTTTTAGACTCGTTACTGAAAAAAACGTGCTAATAACGCATTTTCAGGCGTTTTGGAGCTTTTTTGAAATTTTGTACTCACTGGGAGAAACCCCCTCGACCCCCCACTTGACAGAAAACCCCCACGCCGGCCCGGACCTGTTATGTACAAAATGTACGTGCTTGTTCAGTGATTATACCTGTGCAAACGGAACATGTCAGTAGTGTAGAGGTAATATTCCGATTCATTCTGACCAGTCACATCCACCAGCCAATCAGCGGTGACCAAATGCACCGACTTTGGGTCTTCGTATCCAAAGCGCGAACAGACAAAGCCGGTGCCGTCTTTGGCACAGTAACACGTCGGATAGGCTCGGTTATCAGATATGCTGACCGGCGCTAAAACTACGGTTCAAATGACCAACACACAAATTACTAAAAAGTATAAACACGAAACAATTGTGCTCGCCCTGTGTTCTATGTTGGAGTGTCAGGTAAACATCTGTTTAGAGAGTACAAAAAAGTTGTTAGTCCATCGGTTCAACTTTAAGTTCAAGGTTTGGTTCAGAACTACCGTTGTACAGAAGTCTGACTGTTCAACTAATCCAAACCACCTACTGGTCATGTAACTATCGTTCTGTCCCGGTTCGACAAGCGGTGGCGGCGGTACAAAGTTGTCCAATTTGAGTCCTTTCACAAACACCTTCTCGCAGCTGGGAATAAAGTAGCGATCGAGCACAGTTCGCTTCACCAAATCGCGATCGGTCAGGTTCAGTTCGTCGGTGCGCATCAGTGTATCGTTGGGAAACTTCAGCAAACACGTAGCGCCCACGCCGGCCGGGTTATAGAGCGTCTGCACGAGGCTGTAGCCCGACAGATAGCCATCCAGATCGGTGGGAATGCTTTTTTCGTTGTTGGCGTAGGGAATTACATTGCCCTTCGGCTGCGTGTAGTTGTAGTACTGACTGGGGCTCAGTTCCATCGGGGGCAGCTTATCGATTAGAACCACCGTCAGCGCAACTGACATTGCCACTGCCACGAATAAGGCAGGTAGGAGGATTTGCGAGAAAACAGCCCTCCAGTTGCGTCGGATGTAGAGGAACCGTTTGACTAGAATCGCCCAGAACTGCTGGGCGTAGAGACGCCAGCCGAAAATAGCCGAGAACTCTGGCAGTTGACTGGTGGAAGGGGCATCGGTCCGGCGCAGAGGGGTGTCGCGTTCGCGTAGACTGCATCGGTTGTTGGTAAAGACGCTACTACGCTCGCTGGCACTGTCCAGTGCAGAGTCTACTGAAACACCGTGCTTCTGTTACTGTAGAGAGAGAGAGTTACTGTAAATACCGTCCTCTGGAGCCAGCAGACGTCGAGTAGCTTTGGGCGTGGATGTGGTTAAAGGAGCGAGGATGGGCGCTTCCGACTGCTCTTTCTCCTCGGCGGCGCATAAGCCGCTTATTTTGAGAAAGATTTCCTCCAGAGTAGAGTCTTGCAGACCTTAAAGTTAGTCAAAAAACGAAATGTGTCGTGTCGGGCCGACATGTTTTAGGTGTGAACGAGCGACATCACCCACCGCCGACAAACTCAACAAAAAGTGCTCTTAAATAAATTGAACAGCTTTTTGTCGGCGGCCTTTTTTATTGTTTTAGTGCAAAACAACTGTTAGTTTACGCTGTTCCTTCACAAACGCGGAGAAAATCTCGGCGACCGACGTTTTTCGACACGATAATGAATACGCGGACTGCAGCAAAGCATGAAAACAAACAATTACCGTAACTGGCCACATGAAATCGTTTCAGGTTTTCGGCATTCTCCAGCGCCTCAAACAGTTTGATGAGCTGACGGCCTTTCCAGCGCGGCAGTGTGAAGTGAATCTCGTGCAAGGTCTCCGACTCAAACACCGGCTGCGGTCCCATCGTCTGCATGAACCGCTGCAGTTGTATGTGGTCGCACTCTGAGTAGAACCCGGAGAAGGAATTGGAAGGCGTAGAGTCAAAGGAAATTGCTAGAAAACTCAAGTTAGAGATTTCTCCACACCACGACCTGGGCCTTAGGTAGTAGGTAGTGTAGTGTAGCTAGTTAAACCCACAGTAGGGACCATACATGGGCCGGGGGGTAAGGGGGTATACCCCTCCCCATCGGCCGGCCATACCCCTCCCCTCCCCCAGTTGTACCTGAGTCGCTGTCGGCAAAAGCGTCTGCCATGGCCTTGACGAAGCTGAGTCTGTAGCCGTCTCCGAACTGCGCTTTCAGAAATAAAGGCGTTCCCACACAGCGAAGTCGACCCTGCGACACGATGGCTATTCTGTCGCCCACGATTTCCGCCTCGTCCATGTGATGCGTGCTCAGCATCACTGTTCGGCCTGAAACTCACACCTTCTTACAGTCAGGCACTTAACGCCGTTTATGGTACCGACATCATGGTACCCCTACCTTCGCATTTGTACCGGTACCATATCATACATGTAAAAGGGGATCTGCCCCCACCCGACTTAGGCCAGTCCCCCACCCCGAGACGATTTTTCTGGCAAGCAATTTTTTGAGCAAATTTTTGCGATTTTTTGCAATTTCAGACACAAGAATTGTCAAAATCGTCTGTGAAACAGCACTTCTTAGCTGTACAGTATTTCAGCCCATACTAGCGATTTTTAACGATTTTTAGCCGAGAAACTGCGATTTTGTTCGATTTTGAGCGTTTTTTAGTGCCTAACCCCCTCTCAAAATTTGGGTTCAGACCTCCCGGCCGGCGCCAGACCCTCCAACCCCCCCCCCTACCTCTACGGAGGATGACCTGTTGGTACCACTCTGTTCAGATTTCGTACCATAATGGTACCGGCACCCATGGCCATGGGTAGGACATACATGGGCCGGGGGTAAAGGGGGTATACCCCTCCCTCCCCCACCCACCCCCCTCCCGGAGGGAGGAAATTTTCGCTTATTTAAGGCAAAATAGGCGTTTTTTTCCTTCCCCCCTGAGGTCTCCAACCCCCCCTACCCCCCTCCGGATTTTTCAGGCCCATGTATGGGGTAGGGGTACCATATGGTGTCGTACCATAAATGGCGTTATTCCATTATAAAAGATATGCACCAAGTTATTGCGATCTAAATGCTAGGTTTACTAAAGTAGCTTAGTGTATAAGTCAAAAGACAAATCCCAAAGCAGTCACCTTTCTTATACTTGAGTATCAAATCCCAAATGGCTCTTCTGGCGTACGGATCAACGCCGGCCGTCGGCTCGTCCAAAATGACCGTTTTGGAGTCGCCAACGAACGCGATCGCCACCGACAGTTTGCGCATCATTCCGCCCGACAGCGTCTCTACTAGTGCGTGCCGCTTATCCGGCAGCCCTAAACAATTAATCTGGTCAGCTTATTCATTATCCTTTCTCTGTCAGACATTCAAATTTACGGCGCAATAACTGAGTAATTGTCGATATACAAAAAGACAAACTTATGTAAGCAATGTACGTAGAAAAGCTTACCTAAATCCCAAATCATCTGCTCCAGTTCCTGCTCGATCTCCTTCGAACTCTTGCCCGACTTTAGACGTGCGTAGAAGCGCAAATGCTCTTCCACTGTCAGCTTATCAAAGAGCACATTGTGTTGCGGACACGTACCCAGAGACTTTCTGCACAAGACCAATCTTTATCTATTAGTATGGTATAGATTGAAATAAAATAACAAACCGAATCTTGTCCATTTCCGTTCGAATGTCCTGTCCGTAGATGCGGGCCGTACCGCTGCTTGGCGGGAACAGACCGGTCAGCATGGACATCGTCGTTGTTTTGCCGGCGCCGTTGTGGCCCAGGAAAGCCGTGATCTGATCTAGAAAACGTTACACACTTTTCTTTACTACTCTAAGGTAATTCTAGCGATTTTTCCTACTACTGATATTAATAAAAAGTAACCCTTCCGAATTGACCTCCTCTTCCTGTTCAAACAACGAGCACAAACTACGTAAAGAAAAGTTGTGCAGACTGACCAAAGTCTGTTCAAACTGATTACAGCAACGAAAAGAAAACTAAGCGAACCTTGGAAGAGATTGAGAGAAAGGTGGTTGACGGCCAGTTTGCGCGACACGTTATGTTTGAAGGCCTTGCAGAGATTGTCGATTTCCAGACCGAGCGTCAAGTGTCGGGGATCGGGCTCCGAAATAAAGTGGTCGCTGATCGACGGAATGTCGGCCAGCTCCTCGTCGGTCGTCGACAACATCTCTCCGGTTGTCCAGCGCCACAGAAAACGCAGTCGCCAGTAACTGAAACAACTGTCGGCTCCAAAAATAGATGATTGATAATAAAATACATTCATGTCAGTCGCCAAAGTTAGACTGTGTGCGTGTGCGATGTACTGTAGGAAGAAAATTGACAACTGCTTTAGCTTTACCAAAGTCTGCGAGCCCAAGTTGGAGGGTGGGGAAACCTCCTCCCCGGACCCCCGGCCCATGTATGCCTACGGGCACACAAACCCCGATACCGAAGAAAAACTAACAAAATGAACCCAATACTAGTTGGCACTTTTACTTGTGGGTCTCCAAAGAAACACGAAGAAAATCAATTAAAAACGAACCTGGCACACCGTTTGCGTCCGTAGCCGCTTTTGAGTCCGTCGGTCCAATAGGAGGGAACAAAGGGAAAGTACCAAGGCTTGGGCAGCCCGTACTGGCCGGGGTAGACCTGCTCTATGTAGCAGACCAGCAGAGAATAGACTACTATGTCTATGGCCATCATTACAAACACGTGCAACAAACTGAAGTCGTCGCCCTCTAGCGGCGAGTACCTTAAACAGACGCAATACTAATAAACTGGGCAAGAAGACAAATGTGAACCTCAAATTTCTCCACTGACTTCCCACTCCTTCCATTTCATAGTAGGCCAAGTACTTTGAGCCGAGCCCAAAAGCGGCGGTCGAGCTAAGAGAGGCCATGGCTTTGGCCCAGCCGGGAATAATTACATGAGCCGACTCCTCGCGTATGCTTATGTACAGAAAGGGAACGTAGCTCAGCAGATACACTATGCCTGCACAGGCTGCCGCTACCTTGCCCTGAAACGGCTCAAATTTTTAAATTATTTTTTTGCCAGTCAGTAGGAAATCCTACTTTAGAAACACAAAAAAGCGCGTGTTTTCATAGACAGGAACAACCGACCTTGGAATAGATAGTGCTGATGAGAAAACTGAAGCAAACAGTAGAGGCGGCGAAGATTTCGAGCATGAGCAACACGAGGAAAGGGTTGGAGTGCGTGAGCACTTGTCCCGACTTCAGCACCCAGGCCAACAAGGCCATCGTCAACGACATCTGAACGAAGGCGGTGAGGAACCAGGCCAGCCAGTGCACCGAGTTGGTCAGCCCCATCGTCTTCATCACCTGAATAATAAGTCTCCACTGCATTAGCAGCGGGCTCAGCAGGTCAAATCAACCTCTTTCAATCGCTTTTCTTTTTCGTAGACGATGTTCTGCACGAGCATCGAGGACGAGTAAACCCACGAAATCCCCCTTATCCTTCGAGGGGAGCGCGCCAGCGCTCGCCCTCTTAGTTTTTGGGGCGGCCCCCGTAGTTAGGTTAGCTTTTGGGGCCGCCCTCTCCGTACTAGGGCGACGCGCTCGCGCTCCCCTTTATATGTGAGACTTGGGCCCGCGCACATTTTTAAAAATTGAATCTTTAATAACTCTGGAATACAGGGATGTTGAGGGCTTGGGTTTGGTGTGTGGTGAGGCAGGTAGGTTGGTGATGTGTACTGGTAGTTAGGGGTGGATAGCTTTAATTGGCCTTGAGTAATTAGCAATTGAAAAAAAAAGTTTGACTTTTGAGGGGGGGGGGGCTGGACCATTCCAAAGAATGGTACTTAGCGCGAATTTCTGGGACACTGGTAGGTTGTGGAAGGTAAAGTTTCCCAGGGTCATGATGGGGCAACATTAGGCTTTCTAGTGGTAGGAATTTTTTTTGCATAGGTACCCTGGAGCGTGCAGTAGGAGTGCGTTTGTTGCATAATCGCATTGCCATCGGTGAAGTTCCCTGGGTTTGTTTGTGAATTTGTTGGTTAGTAGCTTGTTAGAAGCAGAAAAATCGGGGCTCGGGGTAGTGAGGGGTGAGATGGAATCGGTTAATAGGTTCAAGAGTTATGGGTCCCCAAAGTTGGTTGGAGCGTCACTTTTTTCGGGAGCGCTGTTTGTTTCACTATGGATTTTGTAAGCGTGTTTTGTTTATTAAAATTTCTTCCGCACCATGGGGAGGTTTTGGCGGGAAATTTGGATTGTTGTAACGTTCTGGCATAGGTGGTTAGATGTAGGGTTCGCCCTGCTGTCTCATTCGACAATAAATTGAATATGGAGGGGTGTTACCCTTACTTAGGGTACTTTCCATTGTTGTAGCGTTTCCCCAGGAATGATTGATTCTTGTGTAGGGCTAGATGTAGGCTTCGCCCTGCTGTCTCATTGGCACAATTATTGTGTATGGAGGGTGTGTTACCCTTACTTGGGGTACTTTCCATTGTTGTAGCGTTCCCCCAGGAATGATTGATTCTTGTGTAGGGCTAGATGTAGGCTTCACCCTGCTGTCTCATTGGCACAATTATTGTGTATGGATGGGGTGTTACCCTTACTTGGGGTACTTTCCATTGTTGTAGCGTTCCCCCAGGAATGATTGATTCTTGTGTAGGGCTAGATGTAGGCTTCGCCCTGCTGTCTCATTGGCACAATTATTGTGTATGGAGGGGGTGTTACCCTTACTTGGGGTACTTTCCATTGTTGTAGCGTTCCCCCAGGAATGATTGATTCTTGTGTAGGGCTAGATGTAGGCTTCGCCCTGCTGTCTCATTGGCACAATTATTGTGTATGGAGGGGGTGTTACCCTTACTTGGGGTACTTTCCATTGTTGTAGCGTTCCCCCAGGAATGATTGATTCTTGTGTAGGGCTAGATGTAGGCTTCACCCTGCTGTCTCATTGGCACAATTATTGTGTATGGATGGGGTGTTACCCTTACTTGGGGTACTTTCCATTGTTGTAGCGTTCCCCCAGGAATGATTGATTCTTGTGTAGGGCTAGATGTAGGCTTCGCCCTGCTGTCTCATTGGCACAATTATTGTGTATGGAGGGTGTGTTACCCTTACTTGGGGTACTTTCCATTGTTGTAGCGTTCCCCCAGGAATGATTGATTCTTGTGTAGGGCTAGATGTAGGTTTCACCCTGCTGTCTCATTGGCACAATTATTGTGTATGGATGGGGTGTTACCCTTACTTGGGGTACTTTCCATTGTTGTAGCGTTCCCCCAGGAATGATTGATTCTTGTGTAGGGCTAGATGTAGGCTTCGCCCTGCTGTCTCATTGGCACAATTATTGTGTATGGAGGGGGTGTTACCCTTACTTGGGGTACTTTCCATTGTTGTAGCGTTCCCCCAGGAATGATTGATTCTTGTGTAGGGCTAGATGTAGGCTTCGCCCTGCTGTCTCATTGGCACAATTATTGTGTATGGAGGGGGTGTTACCCTTACTTGGGGTACTTTCCATTGTTGTAGCGTTCCCCCAGGAATGATTGATTCTTGTGTAGGGCTAGATGTAGGCTTCACCCTGCTGTCTCATTGGCACAATTATTGTGTATGGATGGGGTGTTACCCTTACTTGGGGTACTTTCCATTGTTGTAGCGTTCCCCCAGGAATGATTGATTCTTGTGTAGGGCTAGATGTAGGCTTCGCCCTGCTGTCTCATTGGCACAATTATTGTGTATGGAGGGGGTGTTACCCTTACTTGGGGTACTTTCCATTGTTGTAGCGTTCCCCCAGGAATGATTGATTCTTGTGTAGGGCTAGATGTAGGCTTCGCCCTGCTGTCTCATTGGCACAATTATTGTGTATGGAGGGGGTGTTACCCTTACTTGGGGTACTTTCCATTGTTGTAGCGTTCCCCCAGGAATGATTGATTCTTGTGTAGGGCTAGATGTAGGCTTCGCCCTGCTGTCTCATTGGCACAATTATTGTGTATGGAGGGGGTGTTACCCTTACTTGGGGTACTTTCCATTGTTGTAGCGTTCCCCCAGGAATGATTGATTCTTGTGTAGGGCTAGATGTAGGCTTCGCCCTGCTGTCTCATTGGCACAATTATTGTGTATGGAGGGGGTGTTACCCTTACTTGGGGTACTTTCCATTGTTGTAGCATTCCCCCAGGAATGATTGATTCTTGTGTAGGGCTAGATGTAGGGTTCGCCCTGCTGTCTCCTTGCAACAATAATTGAATATGGAGGGGTGTTACCCTTACTTGGGGTACTTTCCATTGTTGTAGCGTTCCCCCAGGAATGATTGATTCTTGTGTAGGACTAGATGTAGGGTTCGCCCTGCTGTCTCGTTGGCACAATTATTGTGTATGGAGGGGGTGTTACCCTTACTTGGGGTACTTTTTATTGTTGTAGCATTCCCCCAGGAATGATTGATTCTTGTGTAGGGCTAGATGTAGGGTTCGCCCTGCTGTCTCCTTGCAACAATAATTGAATATGGAGGGGGTGTTACCCTTACTTAGGGTACTTTCCATTGTTGTAGCATTCCCCCAGGAATGATTGATTCTTGTGTAGGGCTAGATGTAGGCTTCGCCCTGCTGTCTCGTTGGCACAATTATTGTGTATGGAGGGGGTGTTACCCTTACTTGGGGTACTTTCCATTGTTGTAGCGTTCCACCAGGAATGATTGATTCTTGTGTAGGGCTAGATGTAGGGTTCGCCCTGCTGTCTCGTTGGCACAATTATTGTGTATGGAGGGGGTGTTACCCTTACTTGGGGGTACTTTCCATTGTTGTAGCGTTCCCCCAGGAATGATTGATTCTTGTGTAGGGCTAGATGTAGGGTTCGTTCTGCTGTCTCGTTGCGACAATAGTTGAATATGGAGGGGTGTTACCCTTACTTAGGGTACTTTCCATTTTTGTAGCGTTCCCCCAGGAGTGATTGATTCTTGTGTAGGGCTAGATGTAGGGTTGGTCCTGCTGTCTTGTTGGCACAATGATTGAGTATGGAAGGGGTGTTACCCTTACTTAGGGTACTTTCCATTGTTGTAGTGTTCCCCCAGGAATGATTGATTGTTGGGTGAGGCTAGATGTAGGGTTCACCCTGCTGTGTCATTGGCACAATAATTGAGTATGGAGAGGGTGTTACCCTTAGTTAGGGTACTTTCCATTGTTGTAGTGTTCCCTCTGGAATGATTGATTGTTGTGTAGGGCTAGGTGTATGGTTCACCCTGCTGTTTGTTTGGCACAATGATTCAGTATGGAGGGGGTGTTACTGTTAGTTAGGGTACTTTCCATTGTTGTACTGTTCCCCCAGGAATGATTGATTCTTGCATGGGGCTAGATGTAGGGCTCGGCCTGCTGTCTCATTGGCACAATAATGAGCCCCTCGCATGACAGGACCGATTGTTATGACTTTTTGTGCTGGGACACCAACCGGGAAGACTTGTCATCAGTAAGAAGTGCGCCAAATTCAAATCACTCAGGTACTGGCACCTTCTACTGAATCTAAATTGTCTTCAGCCTCCACGCCACCTCTGCCATTGGCTGCCTTCCAGATCATATTAGAACCACTTCGATCATCTAGCCCACCACTCATGATTCGGATGTCATCGATCTTCGCCGAAGTACTGTCCTGAGAATCGGCCGATTCGGAGTGGAAGAACGTGAAACTGCCGATTTTCCTTCAGCTTTCCACGATTCCCACTCTTCTATCTTCTGTAGTTCTTTGACATGCTCTCTCCTTCCAGGCACACCACTTCGATCCACTTCAAATCGCCCTGCCGCATACATGGGCCGGAAAAATCCGGAGGGGGGGGTAGGAGGGGGGAGAAGACCTCGGGGGGGGGGGGGTCCCCCAAAAAAAGGCCAAAAAACGCCTATTTTGCCTTAAATAAGCGAAAATTTCTCCCTCCGGGAGGGGGGTGGGGGGTTAGCCGGCGAGGGGGGTATGGAGTATGTTTGGACGGCCGAGGGGGGTATGGCCGGCCGAGGGGGAGGGGTTTACCCCCCTTACCCCCCTGGCCCATGTATGCCCTGCCGAAGTACTATCCCAAGAATCGGCCGATTTGGAGTGGAAGAAGCTGAAGCTGCTGATTTTCCTTCAGCTTTCTATTGTTTTAAGTCTTGTAGCTTCCATACTGCTTTGATACCTTCTGGGCCTCCAGCCACACCTCTTCTGATCCACTTTGAATTGTCCTGCCGAAGTACTGCCCCACAATTGGCCGATTTTGGAGTGGAAAAAGGTGAAGCTGCCGATTTTGCTTCCGCTTTGCGTTATTTTAACTCTAGTAGATTCCATACTGCTTAAAATCGAAAATTTGCGTCACATATGCTTACTACAGCATCCAATCCGATCGGGGCCATCATATTCAGACTTAGCTAAGCGAGAGCGTTTGATTGAGTACCTAAATGCCCATGTTACGACGCAGAGTTAGAAAGTTAGAAAATTTGCATAAAAAATTTGCATATTCAAAATGTCAATATGCAAATTTTCGAACTTTTTAACGCTGCATCGTAACATAGGCATGTAGGTGCTCAATCAAAAGCTCTCGCTTAGCTAAATCTGAATATGATGGTGCCGATTGGATAGGATACTGTAGTAAACACATTTGATGCAAATTTTCTAACTTTGCAACATAACACTGCTTCCTAAGATACACAGTGTAGAATTTGCAGATTACAGTGTCAAACAGACTTGTCTAATGAGAGCTTTAAGTTAAGTGCAATAACTCATAGGTTAGGAAGCAGTGTTGCAAAGTTAGAAAATTTGCGTCAAATATGCTTACTACAGCATCCGATCGATCGGGGCCATAATATTCAGACTTAGCTAAGCGAGAGCTTTTGATTGAGTACCTACATGCCTATGTTACGACGCAGCGTTAGAAAGTTAGAAAATTTGCATAAAAAATTTGCATATTCAAAATGTCAATATGCAAATTTTCTAACTTTTTAACGCTGTGTCGTAACATAGGCATGTAGGTACTCAATCAAAAGCTCTGGCTGAGCTAAGTCTGAATATGATGGTCCCGATTGGATCTGATGCTGTAGTAAGCATATTTGATGCAAATTTTGTAACTTTGTGACACTGCTTGCTAACATAGGCGTTATTACGAGTTGAAGTAGATCGAAGTGGTGTGGCTGTAAGGAGAGAGCATGTTGAAGAAGTACAGAAGCTAGAAGAGTGGGAATCGTGGAAAGCTGAAGGAAAATCGGCAGCTTCACCTTCTTCCACTCCAAATCGGCCGATTCTTGGGATAGTACTTCGGCGAAGATGGATGACATGCGAATCGTGAGTGGCAGCTAGATGATCGAAGTGGTTCTAATACGATCTGGAGGGCACCGAATGGCAGGGGTGCCAGTACTTGAGTGATTTGAATTTGGCGCACTTCTTACCGATGACAAGTCTTCCCGGTTAGGGTCCCAGCACGAAAACTCACAACATTCGGTCCTGTCATGCGAGGGGCTCATTGAATATGGAGGGGGTGTTACCCTTACTTCGGGTACTTTCCATTGTTGTACTGTTCCCCCAGGAATTATTGATTCTTGCGTGGGGGTAGATGTAGGGTTCGCCCTGCTGTTTTGTTGGCACAATGATTGATTATGGAGGGGGTGTTACCCTTACTAGGGTACTTTCCATTGTTGTAGTGTTCCCCATGGAATGATTGATTGTTGTGTAGGGCTAGATGTAGGGTTCACCCTGCTGTTTTGTTGGCACAATGATTGATTATGGAGGGGGTGTTACCCTTACTAGGGTACTTTCCATTGTTGTAGTGTTCCCCATGGAATGATTGATTGTTGTGTAGGGCTAGATGTAGGGTTGGCCCTGCTGTGGCGTTGGTAGAATGATTGAGTAGGGTTAGGGGGGTTAACTTTACTTGGGTTAGTTTCCACTCTTGAGCTGTCATTTAGCTCAGTTCAAGTATGATGGTGCTGAGTGGATTGCAAGTGTAGTGTGCAAATTTTGCAAGTTTTTGCAAGTATAATGTGCAAATTTTGTAACTTTTTAAACCTGCTTTGTAACATAGACGTTATTGTAGTTAAATTGGAGATTTTGATTAGCTGAGTGGGAATATGATAGTGGCACTGGTTATCCATATGCAGTGTCATTCTAGGAGGCAATGTTTTGGCACCACCACTGAACACGCAGATGGAGCGTACGATTTCATCATGTATCAGCCACTTTACGCCCTTTATGGTACTGGCACGATATAAGGTGCCGGTACCTATAGTAAGCCCCCCCCCCCCGACGTTTGAGGACTGTCGTAGTACTATAATATATGGTGGTGGGATTCGTCCACTGTGACGGTACAGTACCACTTCATTCAAATTTCGTACCATATATGGTAGGTAGTCGTACCATAGGATGCATGTAGGATATATGGTACCGGTACCCGTGGTCATGGGTAGGGGTCCCATATATGGTGCTAGTACCATAAACAGCATAAGCTGCCTCATGGTGTAAGGCCTCTGTGGTGAACGTGGAGTCCGTTGGGCTCTGTAAGCGGCCAGTGCTGATCGGAGCTTCAAGAAGCTAATAAAAGTTTCGGAAATCTCGGCAAAGTTCCACTTTGCCTCGCAAAGTGGCAGGGTGCTTAGTTTTTGGATTATGTACAGTCGAGCATAAAAGGATCGGAAACCTATTTAGCCCTAATGGTGCTTACAGTATGGCCAAGAAATAATCCTATAGTATGAGGGATTCTTCAAAAGCTTACCTTAAATAATCTAACAAAACATTTAAGAGTAAAAAAATTTACGATTGCACTGTCTAATTTTTGAGTAAGAGTAAAGAAGGTGGCCTAAAAACTAAATCCGGCGTTCGGGTCCACCTTTCTGATTCTGTGGTAACAATTTAAAATTGGTGTTGAAATATAGCCGTTTTGTGAATTAACTTGAACGCCGGATTTAGTTTTTAGGCCACCTTCTTTACTCTTACTCAAAAATTAGACAGTGCAATCGTAAATTTTTTTACTCTTAAATGTTTTGTTAGATTATTTAAGGTAAGCTTTTGAAGAATCCCTCATACTATAGGATTATTTCTTGGCCATACTGTAAGCACCATTAGGGCTAAATAGGTTTCCGATCCTTTTATGCTCGACTGTACATAATCCAAAAACTAAGCACCCTGCCACTTTGCGAGGCAAAGTGGAACTTTGCCGAGATTCCGGTTTCCTCCTTTTTGAAATTCTGGCATAATTTGGTGAGTTTTAATCCATATTATTGCAGTAAGCAAGCTTAGCGTCATTTTAGGTATATTTTTATGCAGTTGAAATATTTTATTACATCTTATTACATACATTCGTAAATGGAAAGGTGTAAGCTACATCTATCATGTAGTAGAATAGATATCTCTCTTGCCACGTTTACTTTCGAAGGTGGCTATATCAGCCCTTAGAGGATGTGGTCCGCGGGCCGCCACATTCGATTTTTCAGGTCGCGGGACAGGGCGGATGAGGACGAAATTGCATTTTAAGATTTGATCATTTTAATTGTGATTTTGAAAGCTTTTCTAAAAGACGGACCGATTTCCCTGCCAGGTGGGCCAGAGCTTGTGGGTCGGGCTAACTTTTTAGACCGGCTGCACTGGGCGGTCTGGGCCGAATTTTGCACATCCCTATGGCACTTAAAGACAGGAGGACTATGATAGACTGGTACGGACAAAATGGTAGCATGACCCACTATCAAGTGACAAGGGTGCATCCACATTGTTTGTTAGCATAACAGCAGTTGCCTCGGGTTAATCGCTTGTCTCTTGTTATGTATATAATTGATCATAATTACGCAACGATGAGAGGGCAACGGAGTCCTGAGCCCGAATTTATTCCGCTCTATAGGCAAGACCAGCTGCAGTCATACATACATTTGCAGGTCGGTGTTAGTGCGATACGCCGACCGGTGCGTTACGCCGACCAATTAAAAGGGTGCCTTACGCCGACTGGGTGGTGCTTTATGACGACTGGCTTGGTGCGATACGCGGACTCGACCTAGCAGCCTCAACTTGTAGGTGCTTTACGCCATACATGTAGCTGGGTTTTCGGCTGGGGGGGGGTTTCCAGATCCAAAATAGGGTTTCAGCACTATTTCCAAAGGGGGTTTCAGCGACCTTTTTTTGGTGTCCAAAAGTGGGTTTTAGCGACCTTTTTTTGGGCTCAAAACAGGGTTTTGAGGACTAAAAATCGGGTAAAAATCCTGTCAGAAGTGCAAAAATTCCCTTTAAAACCCTATTTATTGGTTTAAAATGTGCAGAAAATCCTATTTTTTATTAAAAACGTGCAAAAAACATGTTTTTGCTTTAAAACATGCAAAAAAGCTCTATTTTACTCGACAGAATACAGCTAAAATGCGTATCTGGAACCCTATTTAGAGATTTTGAAACAAAAATTAGGGCACTGAAACCCTGTTTAGGGTTTTTGAGACCCAAATTAGGGTTCCGGAACCCTATTTAGGGCTTTTGAAACCCAAATTAGGGTCCCGGAACCCTATTTAGGGTTTCAGAAACCCTGTTTAGTCTCTGTGAAACCCAAATTAGGGTTCCGGAACCCTATTTAGGGTTTTTGAAACCCAAAGTAGGGCTCCGGAACCCTATTTACGGTTTCAGAAACCCAAGGAAGGAGGAGGAGGAGAGGAAGGAAGAAAGAGAATGAAAACAAGGAAGAAGAGAAGGATGAAGAGAAGGTTGAGAGTAAGGAGAAAGAGAAGAAGAAGGCGGACGGAAAGAATGGCAGTTTATTTGAGTTCGCTTCATAACAGACGGCATTCCGTTTCCCCAATGACAAGTCAACAGGTGCAAGCGAAGGCACGGCAAGGCCGAAACATCGCCCGCAAGAGATCGGATCAATGTGGTGTCAGTGCAGAGCAGCTTACCGGAGATGCCGAGTCAACAGAGGCAATCACAGTTCGTTCATTTCCCCGATTGTCAGGCACAGCGGCGGCCAGTCGACACTCGTTGAAAGGGGAGTGATGAAGAGTTTGATAGTTTTGGTGTGAGTGTTTGTAGTAGCAAGTTAGCGAGTGGTTGCGTGTGTGTGCATTTGAGAGTGTGTGCGTGTGTGTTGTGTTGTGTGTAAGATTCACTAGTAAAGACCTCCACTTCTCTTTCATTGGTGCCGAACCCTATTTAGGGTTTCAGAAACCCAAATTAGGGTTCCGGAACCCTATTTAGGCTTTCAGGTACCCAAAACAGGGTTTCGGAACCCTATTTAGGGTTTCTGAAACCCTAAATAGGGTTCCGGAGGCATTACTTTGGGTTTCTGAAACCCTAAATAGGGTTCCGGAACCCTATTTAGGGCTTTTGAAATGCTAAATTACGGTATATAAGTCTTGAAACCCTGAATTTTAGCAGTTTTGTAACCCAAAATAGGGTTTCAGAAAACCCCCCCCCCAGAATTCGGCTGGGGGGTTTTTTTGCCGAAAATCGGGCCTGGGGGGGCTAAACCCCCCCCAAACCCCCCCCCCCTCCTACATGTATGCTTTACGCCGACTGGCCAGGTGCCTTACGCCGACTCCTCTGGTGCGATACGCCGACTGCCACAGTCACTAATACTGTACTTTCATTCTAGTGTTAAGAATTATTATAGGCTTTATCAGTATTTTGGACGCCCCCAGTAGTTCTAGAGTCAACTATAATTAACGAAATTGTAGTGCCACAGACTGATTACAGACTGCCAGCACGGTTTTCTAAGTGGTCGCTGTATGGTGACACAACTTATATGTTGTCTAGCCCATGTAGGTTTTTATTTTTAAAGTTTTTTCAACTGAGGACAGAAAGTTCTTATTGCGAATGTATCGATGGTTTGTACGTCACGGCTTGAGGAGATAGGCCTAATTTGTAGTACTACAAACTACAGTACATTATTTTTGGACTTAAATTTGATCACTCTCTATAAACTAAGACTACAAATTGAAATTCTCTAAGGAAATACCCACATAGCACATGTGCCACATACCCTGGCCGGACTTATGTATGAACTACGCACAAGTATACAGACACACACATACAGAGGCTATTAGGTTAAAAAGTTACAAGTCGGCGTATCGCAACTGTTGAGTCGGCGTAAGGCACCTGCTCAGTCGGCGTAAGGCACCTTAGGTGTAGTCGGCGTTTGCACCAAGCCAGTCGTCGTAAAGCACCACCCCAGTCGGCGTTTAGCACCTAGCCGGCGTATGGCACCTCTCCGCAGCAATAACGTCGGCGTAAGGCACCTGAATCTGCAGGTCACACTTACCCAATTACAACTGATTCAAATTTTTAACTCTCATTCCCGACATTTAATTTTATAATGACGCAAAACTAGCTGGCTGGAATATTATCGATTAAAGCTCACCAAAATATGCTAAAATTTTAAAAGGGAGGAAACCGGAATATGAGGGGAGGAAACCGGAAAGGAGGAAAACGGACAGGGGGAAACCGGACAAGAGGAAACCGTAAAGGAGGAAACCGGAACAAACCACTTCAGCATACCCCATCACCCCCGATCATACATGTAACAGGTCATATGAGAAGGGGAGGGGGTTGGGGGTCTGGCGCCGGCCTGGGTTAGGGGGCATGAGCCCAAATTTTGGGAGGGAGTTGGGCACTAAAAACGCTCATAAATCGCTAATTTAGGCTGAAAAACAGCCAAAAAATGTTGTTTCACAGGCGATTTTGGCAATATCTTTGTGTCTGAAATTGCAAACATTTGCGCACAAAATTACTTCCCAATCGTCTCGGGTTCCCATCCGGGGGGTCTGGCCTAAATCGGGTTGGGGGGCAGACGTCCTGTTACATGTATCCCTCCGATACAGGCTTTACCCCTACCCGAAACATGGGTACTAGTGCAATAGGGCAGCTAAGGCACAGCAACGAACAAAACGCACTTGTTCCACACATAACAAGGGTAAGGAAACTGCTGAATATAGGAGCCTGGCTCTATAATGTCACGTCCAGAATAAACGTCGACCATGGCACGCTCAACGATATCCTAAAAAGGAATGATGAGCCGCGGTCACCCATTAGAAACAAGTTGAAACAGCCAAGTGACATTGATTAGGATACTGCAGTTGACGTCAGTAGCTACCTCTTGGTAGGTACGTAGGCGTGCGTGCTGAACTGACCTGTATCCAGAGGAAGCCGAAGCTGTAGTAAGAGTAGTCCCAGTTGCGCGGTCCAGGGTACCAAAACAAACTACGCACGCCCTGCGTAGAAGTGGTGAAACTGGCGTTCTGTCGAATCTTGTAGGTCATGTGGTTCGGCAAACTGCCGTCCTCCTCCACGTCGAATACAACACCTCAAATCAATAGACTTATTTAATTACCAACAGATAATACGGTCAGATAATCAGATAATAGTACTGACATTCTTCACAGTACTGTTTACCCCAGTAAAATCACCTGGTCGTTTTGGAAATGGAAACACTGACAAATAACCAACTACAACCCCAGTTCAAACTGTGGATGGGACCGGTATAAGGTATTATAGTACGGTATTTTTCGCTACACAACATTATACAATGCACGTTACACCACTTCCTGGCTGAAGTTGTAATATTTAGAGCTGTGCAATAAAGACTGCACGTTATTCTCTTCTACTACTCGCTCTTAAAACCTACTGTAGTGCCGAATTTTACGTCAATAATTAATAGTATTTACAATAATCTTGACAATTGATGCTAAAAAACAACGTGCTAAAAATGCATTTCCAGGCGTTTTGGAACTTTTGGACCCCCTCTGGAAGAAACTCCCCTCGACCTCACCCCCACCTGACGGAACCCCCTTCCACCCACGCCGGCCCGGACCTATTACATGTACCATACATGTAACAGGTCACCCGCCGATGGGGGGAGGGGGGTTGGGGGGGTCTGGCGCCGGCCGGGGGGGTCTGAGCCAAAATTTTGGGGGAGGGGGGTGGGCACTAAAAAACGCTCAAAAATCGAAAAAATCGCAATTTTTTGGCTAAAAATTGCCAAAAAATCGCTAATTTGGGCTGAAATACAGCTAAAAAGTGCTGTTTTGCAGGCGATTTTGGCAATTTTTGTGTGTGAAATTGTAAAAAATTGCAAAAATTTGCTCGAAAATTTACTTGCCAGAAAAATCGGAGGGGGGGCGGTGAAATCGTCTCGGGGGGGGGGGGTCCCATCCGGGGGGGTCTGGCCTATTTCGGGTGGGGGGCAGACCCCCCCAGACCCCCCAGTTACATGTATGACATGTACGTGTTGTACTTTCTTCAGGCGAACACAAATTTGTCCGGCCAACAGAAAGAGTTGATAAAGAAAAGCGACTCTAACTTGCAAAAACAGTGACGTTGTCCCAGTAGGCTTTGGTGTGGAAGTAGACAGTCAAGTCCTCCTCATTAGCAAATCCTTTAAAAATGTCCATATTGAGGGTGCCCATCAGCTCCACCCAAGAACAAGCGGCGTTTCTTGTGGTGGAGAGTTGCTCCAAAAACTCCTCCGAATCCGGCACAGACTCTGTTTCGTTTATGAAGTGCTGCACCGTAGACACGTTGCCCAGCACTCTCGCTACCATCGACCCTCTCCGCAAGTCTTCTTGCACCTCAAACACACAGACTTGTATTCACAATGCAAATTATGCTTTCAAAACCACCCTACGTAGTGAACAGAGTTTACTTGTGAAAACAAACAAAACAATGAATATACAGACTAGAGGAGTGAGTTAAATACACATTTCTTTCAGCAGTTAGTCTATTTGGAAGAGCCAACATAAATTACTAAGTTCCAAAACAAAAAATTATGAACGTTTTGTTTGTGTTTGGCGCGCTAATGTTCTTATGTGTTTTTCGTTCGGCGTCTTTCCCAGTCTCAGAAGGGAACCAATCTATTTAGAGAGTAGGCGATATGTTTGCCTAAAGTTGTATTCAGAAGAATGCCGGCGCCGGTATTTTTGTTGCTGCATTTAAAGTAAACACGCGCAGCGACAAAACTCAACAAAAATGTTCTTCAATCACCTTCTTTTGCTGAATTTGCCATGCAGATGTGTCTAAACTAACATTGTTTTGTTTTATAAAAGTCTGTTAAAAAATAAGCGGCCTGGCAGTTTTTTCGAATAACTTTTTATGGAGGCGTCGGAGCGACTTGGACCGCAGGTCCAAAGTTGTAGACAAAGTCGAGCTCCGACCTGCGGTAAATCCTAATCTGCGCTACATTTGAGCTGAACACTAATTTACGCAACGTGTAAACATTTTCTCACGCGACAAAAATGCTGGCGGCCGACACTTTTAAACACGAGTATGAATGTGATTTAAAGGTAAACAAACCTCTCTGAGATTGTCGAGATCGGTCTGAGTGCTGTTGAGCATGAGATATTCGTAGATTCCTTGACTGGCGTTCATAACGGCCACTGCGTAATCGGTGGTGTTGGCCAGCAAGTCAAAGGTGACATTGGCCCTCTCTACGATCAAGTCGGCACTTGTGTTGGCTGGCGCGTAGAGAATGCGCGGAGAACTCATAAACAGGCGGAAGATAAACTTCAGATTCTTTGTTTGTTTTGACGACAGACCGAGGGTGTCTAAAAATAACAAGAAAGACAATCTCTACAGTCAAACATTCTTTACCGAAATTGAACGACTCATAAGTGCTGGTTTCTTCGTGCTGCTGCTGCTTCTTCAGCGCCTCTTCCTGAATCTCGCGATCCGAGCCGCAAATAACTCTCTGCATAGCGTTCCACAACTTCAGCACGCCCTTGCCAGCTCTCAAGTCTTCCTTCGTCTCATTCTTAGCCGTCGCATTGGCCGAAGTGGCGTTGACGCCCCACAAATCGCGGCACTCGTCGTGCGGCAGTAGATTAGAGATAACAGCAAAGTCACGCAATGTCGAGCGGAAAATGTTGAACTTCTCCAGCTACAAACAGGCAGAATCAGCAAAACTGACAAAGCAAAAACTAATTAGCGAGAACGGAGAACGAGCAGAAAATTACATTTTCGAGAAAGCTGCGTGCTTTGCCGGCCAGCTGGGTGAGGTTAAGAGCGTTGGTCTCAAAAACCTGTGACAACGCCGAATAGTTGAGTTGCGTTTTGAGGAGAGCGGAAATTTGCTCCAAACCACCATCGCTAGCGTTGCATAGAGATTCGCCCTGTAAATATGCATTGGGCATCGCCTTTGCCGCCTCCAACTGACAATAATCGATGTGCCGACATAAAAACTAAGAAACGCATACATACGCACCAGTGAGTCTAGCGCAGCCGTCGCCGCCGCACTCGGCTCTGAAGCTATCTGCGACAGATTCTGACCGCACGACAACGCTCGAATGACGCGCGGACGCAACAGCAAATGCTAAAATGGAAATGACTTGGGTTCGGTAGAAAACGTAGTCGTCAAGTCAGTCCGTCGGTTGGTCGGTCGGTCGGTCAGTCGGCCCGTCGGTCAGTCAGGAAGGCAATCGGTCGGTCAGTCAGTCAGTCAGTCATTGTCAGTCATTGTCAGTCAGTCATTGTCAGTCATTGTCAGTCAGTCATTGTCAGTCAGTCATTGTCAGTCAGTCATTGTCAGTCATTGTCAGTCAGTCAGTCAGTCAGTCAGTCAGTCAGTCAGTCAGTCAGTCAGTCAGTCAGTCAGTCAGTCAGTCAGTCAGACAGTTGGTCCGTCGGTCAGTCAGTCAGTCAGTCAGTCAGTCAGTCGGTCGGTCAGTCAATTAGACAATCAGTCAGTCAGTCAGTCAGTCAATACAAAAAATACCACAGCAAATTTGGTGATTTCATCAGACTGACTCATCATATTTGGCGTGAGCAATAAAAGCTTGAAAACAGGTGGCACCGAAGAATCCGAAGGAGAAGCAGCCACTAAAGCTTCGATCGGAATCGAACCAGAACCCTGTTGAACTGCCGATAAGGCCATTAGTAAGGCAAGCAACTGAAAGAAACGGACAAATAAAAAACTGTTCAGATGATAGCAAAACTGAGCTTCTTCAGACCTTTGAAGCGTCAACCTTTGAGTTAAGAACAGCTTCTGATTGATCTATGGGAACTGAGTAATTCTCTAGCAACACTTTTTCAAAGGCCCTTTTGTCCAACAATACAGATTTGAGCATGAAATCTGAAATAAAATCATAAAGATCATATAAAGAGAACTACGAAGGCGGTACAGCTTGTTCTACATAAGCAGACTGTATAAGTCAAGTCAATCAATCAAATTTTACTCGAACCCGATCCGGTGGTAGAACAGGCACAGGCTCAGTGACGACCCATTTGGATCTTGCACCGCCTTAAACGTTAGGAACCGCAGTAAATTATATCAGTTTCCGTTCTAAGTTGTTGGGTAAATTTGGTTAATGAGGAAACACTCAGAATTTCATCAGATAACGCATTCCAGATTCCAACCATTCTTATTGCTAAGACATTGCTTCCACAATTAAGATATTTATCCAGTGCTGGAAGGCAACAGTCCAGTTTGTTCGGGTCGTATATTATGTAATTAGTTGGAAAAACTCATCGAATTCCAAGTCAACTAAGCCATTGAAAATTCGGTTAACATTTTGCAAGTCAATTTCTAGACGTCGTTTTCTAACGTTTCAAATTGAATAACTTCATTCAAACGTTCAAAATAAACTTCTAAACAAAGCCTTCAACGTTTAAAATAAACTTCTAAACAATAAGTGTTCTAAACAAAGCCGTGCGAGCGGTATACCTTTGGAATGCATGGCGCTGGCCACTTTGCTGAGATCCTGCACCAAGCTTCTGTAGACCTTCGGAATTTCCCTTATGTCCTGCGGCGTGAACTCAGGTCGGAAATAATTGTGATGTATGGCCACTCGGTCCAGACTTTCAAGAAACTGCTTCGTTCTGCAATAACTCATCTTACACACACCTTCAAAGTCAGTTAAAGGTAAGTGTTGGTGGAAAGAGTTAAAAGAGCGTCTTAAAAGTTACGTTGCGTTAGGAAATGACAAAAATCCATATTCATCGACCGTTCCACCTTCACAGAAGGCTTCTACTACGCTGATTAAGCCGCTGGATGGCAATGGCAACGCGTTGTAATGACCTGAAATGGCAAGAGAAGCTTATCAGAAAAAAGACGATACCCTAGAACGCACTAGCAGTCTGACTGGTAGCCGGCTGTCGTTTGCGAATGCTAAGCAGGATCAGGAAGAGAACCAGTGGAATGACCAACTCGCACAATACCACCAACTGAAACATCTGCTCTATTGCTGAGAAACTGAGGCATTTTTATAAGTGAACAAAATTACCGGACTACGTTTCTTGAGCGTGATGTTCTTCCAAAGCAACAAACGCAGCTGCAGACCAAACCCCATGACTGACGGTCAGATCAATAAAAATATTTTTTTCAGAATGAAAAGACCGGTTCTTTCCTTCCCGCCTTTGATGACGCTCACGTGATTGTGCGGCTAGATAGAAGACCATCCATCACTGCACGCCGCTGATTTGGGTGAAAACGTTAACCCTACTTTGGCTTCTTCTTACCATCATCACCTGAACAGCAGTAGCTTATAGTGCAGTTTTATTTACTATTCAGGATTTCACATGAATAGTGCCCGACCGGATCCAAATTTTCAACCGAATTTGGACCGGATCACACTCAATATCGGGCAAACCGGATCGAATATCAGTAAAAAAATATAGGGTCTTTTTTGTACGAGCGCTCCACCACAAGTAAGGTCAGCTGGGCGCTTACCCACACATCCTTATAAGCAGATTTCCATGGCAGATTGTTGAGAGATAAGGATTTTGAGCTGGATTCTTTTAAAATTTGTACTTTAACCTATTTTTAACAGATAAAAATCTAATAAAATAGCTGAAATTCTTTAGTTTTATCTTTTTTGGTACTATTCAGTATCAAAATACTGAATCCGAACAGCACTATAATCGGATATTTCGTCTCGTTAATTCGGATATTCGCCATCCGAACAAGATTTGGCCATGTTCCAATTTTCCCCCATGTTATATGTCTCGTTAATCCCGAACCTGAATCGTTAATGTGAACAGGATTTCTCGTCCCAACTTCCATGCAAAGTGCTTCGTTATTAGGGAAAATTCATCAGTAATTTTTCATTTCAGATCTGAATTTGCAATGGAATATGTTCTCTGTTGAGTAACAATGATTTTTAGCCTTTTAGGGGCTATTTGAGGGGACTCGACTGCAAAATTTATGCGCAACTTACAAAAAGCTGTCATTTATATGTTTTGCTCTTGAGTCGAGAAAAATGTGTTTCAGCTTTGCTTCATTACGGGGAACTACCAACTTGCGCACAAGCGATTTGCGCCCATGGATCGCGGGCACACCAACTTGCGCACAAGCGATTTGCGCCCATGGATCGCGGGCACACCAGCTTGCGCACAACCGATTTGCGCACAATTTTTTTACTGCAGTAATTACATAACAGTTACATTAAGTAGCACAATTTAAACAACAATTTAAAACAATTATCATTGCACAATAAACATGACATCTTGTAGCTGGTTGCAATTTGGCTGTGCATAAAGTAATGGCCTGTTCCTCTTAGAAAACCCATGCGCTGGACAAACACATTTGGCCGCTCGGCCAGTCTGCGAATTTTGCCATCTTACTGCCTGCACCTTACATTGCTTTGTTCTGATAGGATGCATTCCAGGAAAAAGTAAATATCTGGATGCTTCCGTTTGTTGAACAACCTGGTCATCTTAGAGTTCCAGCTCTCCCTCCACATTATTGTTGGTGCGGCGGCCCTATTTACTACGACCCAAATGGCGTGATGGTTTGAATGAGATCATCTATGAGGCCGCACTTGCTCTTTGGCAGTCAGGATTGTTTGAGTACTTTGAGAGACAGATCAGATGGCCGCGGGTGCAGAGCTGGTTTCGCGCAATCCAAAATACAAACGTATCGATGGCAAAATTCGTAGACTGGCTGAGCGTTACCAAATGGGTCTGCTCGATCGCATGGCTTTTCCAAGAGGAATAGGCCATTACTGCGCACAGCCATAGCGCAACCAGCTATAAGATGTCATGTTTATTGTGCCATGATAATTGTTTTAAATTGTTGTGTAAATTGTGCTAAATGATGTAACTGTTATGTAATTACTGTTGTTGTCTGTTCAATATTCGTCAGTTGTGACCACATTGTGCTGCAATAAAAAATTGTGCGCAGATCGGTTGAGCGCAGCGCAAGTTGGATAGTGCCTCGTTACGGGGTCCCCACTAGTCCGGCTTGGGGAAGGGGATGGATGGATGGATGGTCCGAGCAGGACAGTGTTGACAGATTGGGGGAAGTGATGAAAAGTAGGGATCCATGTCATGTGTAGCTGAGAGGAATTATATCTATCAGGAACCCCATAGTAGGTATGGTTGGTTGGTTCATCCCTAGCCCTGTAGGTTAGCTAGTTATACAAACTATAACTATAACTGATAAATCGCTTTTGTTTGTTCGACTCCGCCTACCACTCTACATAACAAACAGGTAAAATAAAAAAATAAAAGATGGGTAAAAATGATCGGGAGATCACTCGAATTGCAAACGTTGAACACGACAGAATGTGGTAGCAAATGACTGGTGATGATCTCTTGATTATTATTTTACACATCAACATCTAATTGCTGCATGCTATATTCACTTGAAATCAGACACGTGTTGTTCATCATCATCTTGGAACAAATCCTGTAAAACGTGCGCACTCAAATTATAAATCTTTAACAAATATGACCGAATGAGGTATCAAACAACTACCTTTTAGTTCTAGATTATTTTTGCACACTAATAAGAACATCCACAACTGATTACTGCATGCTACCTCAGATTACGCGCTCTCCGTCATATCGCCTTTACTTAATCGATTGAACGGCACGATTATGCCCGGAACTTGTTATAAAATTCCATGCGCATAGACGTACAATCGTGCCCTAGGCTGGATCGGTCGAACATTAGCCCAGCTAAAGAATAAGGGACGGGGGACCTGTATTGCTGCGAGATCAATAAATGCGGTGATGGGTTTAAACTACGGCCGGGGCAGGATTGCGTTTACTGAAGTGTTTGAGGATGCTGAAAACGACAAATAACATGATTATCAAGCGATTTTTTGTTAATTCAGCTCAAGTCAAGCAACCACCAATCTGACATGAAAAGTGGTGGGTCGGCGGGTTGTCATTGCTAGAGAGATCACACTAGGGTTTCCTGGCACGCTGATGTCAACTGTCACACTTACAATTGGCTACGATCACCGTAGAAATCGATATCGATTATCGATTTTTCACACAAGTACTGCCAAAATACTAACAATCACGCCAAAAGTTGGCCAAAGATATTAGTTTTAAAGATCTAACAACGAACTATAGTTTTGTCGATGCTAAAAACGAAAAATAACACGATTTTAACGATCATTTTTTTGTTAATTTCGGCTAAAGTCAGGCAACCACAATGTTTGACACACAAAGTGGTGTGTTGGTGAATTGTCATTGAATGACAGTAGGGTTTTCTTTCACGCTTATTTCAACCGCGACACTTACTACGATCACAGTAGAAATCAATATCGATTATCAACTTTTCTACAACTATCCAACAATCAGGTTAATAAACAACAATAATAATTTTGGTTGAGATACTGCAAACAATAAACTTCAGTAGCGATTCGATTCGATTCGATGTGACGGGGGGGTCGACCAGACGACCCTACGATCAGACCCGAGGGTCCATTTCGATGCCCCGTATAAGCAAAATCGAACAAGTCGAACTTACCACCTGCCCGAGGCTTTAATCAGCCTCAGTAGGTCCCTAACAGATAATTCACTCAGGTCCTGGGTGGTCAAATACCTTCGCCCCAGGATTCTATACCTACGCCCAGCCAATGCATCACATTGTGTGACCAAGTGTTCAGGCGTTTCATCCTCTTCTGAGCAGAAGGAGCATGTTGGATCATCCACCAGGCCCATAATGCTAAGATGCTTATTAAGGTTACTACTGTGTCCGGTTAACCAACCGGCCACCAGATTCAGTTCCCTTCTACTAAGACTAAGTAGTTCTCTGGTTACCACCGATTTGGGTCCCAGAATGAAATGCTTAGACTGCCTACAGTCGGTGCGTAGATCCCAGTCAAACTGCAACTGGTTTCTAGCCCAACTTCTTAATTCAGTACGTACTTTCTTAACAGAGATGCCAAGGGCCGGTTCCGGCCCTATAAGTGGCAACTCTGAAGCCGCCCGAGCTAGTCGGTCAGCTTCCTCATTTCCCTCCACATTCGAGTGTCCAGGTACCCACACCAGCTGTAGCTTCTTCCGAAGCGCCAGTCGTTGTAGTTCCCTGACACACTCTGCAACCAACTTGGAGCTGATGCGTGGAGATACTAATGCTTTTAAAGCTGCTTGACTATCTGAACAAATACAGATCTTCTGCTCAAGACAGTTAACTAATCCGGGATCCCTGGCGCAGTTCAAAATGGCATAGACCTCCGCCTGGAAAACCGTTGCGTATTTTCCCAGGGGAAAGGAATCCTCTACCCCTAGTCTCTGTATAAATACTCCTGCTCCCGAATTCTCCAAACCTGTTAACCTGGATCCATCTGTATAACAGTAGAGAGTATCGGTTGCATTTGGTATATTACCTTGCCAGACCTCCCTGCTCGGAAAGTCGACCTGGTATTTCTTATCAAACACATAGTTGGGTAGTTGTTGGTCACTTGGGAATTGGTACAATGGCGATAGATCGCACAATTGTGCCCAAACACTACAGTGACCACGACCCACCCTGTGCCACTGATTAGTACTTTTAAGTCTGTAGCAGGTCGCCATCGCTTCCACTTGAATCCAAGTGTGTAGCGGTGGAAGACACAGCAGAACTTCCATTGCTGCTGTAGGTGTTGTTTTTAGAGCCCCTGTTATGCATAAACATGCCAGTCGTTGTACACGGCCTAGCTGTGTTTTGGCGCATTCCAGGTTCGTCCGTTTCCACCACACTACAGCAGCAAACGCTATCATAGGTCTAATGACTGCCAAATACAGCCACCTGACCATCTTAGGTGACAGTCCCCAGTTGTTCCCAATAGCTCTTTTGGCCTGGCAGAAGGCTGCCTTAGCTTTGGAGCATTTGGTCTCAAGATGGGCTGCCCAGTCTAAACGGGAGTCCAAAACGACCCCCAAATATTTAACTCTTTTGACTAACTGGAGCCGTTTCCCATAGATCTTAGGGAGTTTAAGCCCAGTTAGCCGCCGTCTCCTTGTGAATAGGATAAGCTCTAACTTGTCCGGCTGTACTGCCAGACCTTCTTCGTTACACCATCCTTGGACAACTGTCAGCGCCCTCTGCATGAGGTCACACACAGTGTCTAGGAATTTTCCTTCTATGAGAACTACCCCATCATCCGCATAGCCTAGGGCGTTGAATGACGAATCGTTTAAACGCACCAATAGGCTATCTACAAGGAGTATCCAAAGTAGGGGAGATAAAACCCCTCCTTGTGGACATCCCCTGCGCGTATTGATGGATCTACTACTTTGCCCCATATGAGCGGTCACAGTACGGAGTTTAAGCATGGCCTGTATCCATTGGATAAGGACACTCTCCACGCCTCTCCTCCTCAGCGCCCGCTCAAAGGAAGCAAAAGATGCATTGGAGAAAGCTCCTTCTATATCAAAGAAAGCTCCTAACGCAAACTCTTTTCGCTCTAGAGCTCTATCCACACGACCCACCAGACAGTGTAAAGCTGTTTCTACAGATTTTCCTGCCTGGTACGCGTGTTGACTAGGGTGGAGTGGTATGTGCCGAAGCACCCCATCTCTCAACCACCTATCGATCAATCGTTCCACGCTCTTCAACATGAAAGAGGATAGACTAATCGGTCGAAAGGATTTTGCTTTTGCGTATGAGTCCTTACCTGGCTTGGCTATGAAAACCACCCTCACCTCTCGCCAGAGTTGAGGTATATAAGCCAGTGCAACTGATGCTCTAAACACTCGCACCATAGGTTTGATAAGAATGTCAAGCCCTTGTTGCAAGAGTGCCGGAAAAATCCCGTCTGGTCCAGGGGATTTAAAAGGTTGGAAGGTTTTAACCGCCCATATCACCTTATCCTCCGTGACAATTCTGTCAGCTAAACTCCAGTCACCCCGGGCTCCCTCTGGAGCCTGGTTGTCTGGTTCCAATGTCATGTTTGCCACAGTTCCCCCTGGAAAATGCACGTCTAATAGGTATGACAGAGCAGTCTCCCTACTTTCCGTGTAAGTCCCATCTGGTAACTGAAGCATACCGACCTCTATTGGAGGATCCCTGTTGAGAACTCTGTTTAGCCGTGCAGTGGCCTTAACCCCCTCCACTTCTGTACAGAATTCCCTCCAGGATTCCTTCTTAGCAGACTTGACAGTCGCCTTATAGTTCCGTTGAGCACTCCTATACTCCTCCCAGTCCTGTTCGTCCCGGGTGAGTAGTGCCCAACGCAACTTCCTCCTACATTCACTTCGTAGTACCGATAGTTGCCGGTTCCACCAAGGGACCCGGCTACTCCCAGTCCTAACTCTTTTTAGGGGGCAAGCCCCTTCGAATGAGTTCAAAATACTCCCTTGGAGAAAACTCACTTCCTCTTCTAATCCTTGTACGTCCCGGATGATCACCTGACGGTCGCCCAGTTTACGTCCTAGGTTGTCTTTAAAGACACCCCAGTCCGTAGAACGCGGGTACCTCCGATATTCAGGTGGTGCTCTTTCCAGGCGTATCTGAAAATAGATGTGTCTATGGTCAGATAGTGAATCTTCCCGCGCCACACGCCAATCTAAGATATCCATTGCAATGCATGGAGACGCTAAAGTAAGATCTATAACAGAGAGACCCCTACCTATATAGGTGGGTTCATGACCCCTGTTAATGATTTCTAAATCAGAGGCAATGACATACTCCAGAAGGTGATGGCCTCGGGTATTTACATCCCGACATCCCCAAACTGTATGATGTGCATTAGCATCACAGCCTATTACTAGGGAGCGATGGCCCCGATGGCAAAAATCCACCACTTTTATCATTTCACGGGTTGGAGGTAACTCCCCCTACAACTTGTGGCAGGTAGATGGAGGAGAAGACAACCAATCTTCTCCGTCCGCCCACCAACAAGTCCACTTCTATTGT
This sequence comes from Sabatieria punctata, assembly GCA_030248155.1. Lineage (NCBI taxonomy): Eukaryota > Metazoa > Nematoda > Chromadorea > Araeolaimida > Comesomatidae > Sabatieria > Sabatieria punctata. The sequence goes on along the minus strand of JASANB010005126.1, from coordinate 32,273 downwards.
ACTAGCATCCTGGGTACTTAGATGAGGCAAGAATACTACATCTAACGCCCTAGAAGCATAAATACAGGATCTAACATGTTGACCAGGTACGCCTCTATAAATACGGCCCCCTAGAGATCCTAACCCCACAACACGATTATTAATCATGTATGGTTCCTGGATTAAGGCTATAACAGATCCACTTGTCTGCAGCTTCGCCAGGCTCCTGCATAGAACCGCAGAAGCCGCTCGGCTATGCTGCAAGTTGATCTGAATAACCATAAGGTTGGTTGGCGCTGGCATCATGTAAGATACTGCACCACCCTCCCTATACTTACTCTTTGCTCCTTACCTGAGCTTCCTTGTTGGTTAACCACATGGTCACCCGACTCAGCTCAAAGTAAGGTCGCATGTCCAGCTCTCGAAGAACGCCCAGGGACACATCGTCAACACTAATATAGTAGTGAGTGTGTGACTCACCACCCTTAGTGTGAAGAATGCGCCACCGGTCGGTCCTGAGACCTGGATTCTGGTCCTTGAGTGTGCCCAATACTAATTCCGGTTGTTGTTGAACACCCGGAATGAGCAGGTTCACTCGAGTCCACTTTGGCAGTTGGCTCACCGGCACAATTATGTACCGTTGAGCTTCCCCGCCTTCCTCACCTGACAGGAACACCGACTGCTGCAACAACCAGTCAAGGCTCTCCTGATTTGCGCAGGTGATCTTAAAGACCCCCTGCGTCAATCCGGAGCCCTCGAACCTGGGTGTAACACCAGAGGTGTCCCTACTCCTGACTGCCTGCATCAGTGCTGCTCTGATCCCCGGCACTTCACCTGTTTCCAGGTGTCGATAGGGGTCGTCCTTGCACACAACTGCTGCTTGCAGCTCCCTCACGACCGCATCTGCATAGCTACTCGCAGTTCCCTCCCGGAACCGCTTTGGCTTCTGTTGTTTGCTACTCACCGGGGTCTCACCTGATACCCGAGGACGCTTTCGGGTATCAGGTGCTCCCCCAGCTTTCGCTTTCTTTGGAAGAGTCTTCCCAGTTTCACCCGGTTTCTCAGCCCCTTTCGAGGCAGCTCCCGGGCTACTACTAGGTTGACCACCAGCGGTGGGTTGCAGGGAGGTAGATCCAGATGGCTCTGCAGCTGCTCGAGCGGCAGCCCGCCGAGCCCTCTGTTTCTTCCTCTGCTGCGCCCCACTTGGTCCTTTCGGCTTCACCCGAAGGCTAGCCACTTCTTCTGCCAGGTTCGCCACCGATGCGGCCCCCTGTTCCTCAGAGTGGCCCGCTTCCCGACCAGTGACATCAGGGCCTAAAGACCCGTCACCAGCACCGGTCAGTCCGCAGGCAGTGACAGATCTGCTACTCGCAGACGGGAGTGGACCACCGACAGCGCCTGCCGTCACCGCACTGCCGGTGGGGTCCCCAGAGATTATGAAGCCCCTTTGCTGGGTACCGGGGCATTGCGAGATTTCTCCTTCCATAAAAGAGAAAGTTTCGCCGTCCGACGTTGGTACCGGGTGCCCAAGCGGGGCGCCCGGCTCCAGGGGACACCGCGAGGAGGTGTCGGTACAACTTGCAGGTCATCAAAAGGATGACCCGCCATTTGTCCCCCCTTCAGTAGCTTATCAGCAAAGTAGAAATTAACAAACTGTACATACTGTATGAACGTGATAAAAACCTTAATCCGACCCTTCAAAACCGGAAAGGGGTGTAGCCCAAGGCGTTGAACACTGTTCCTCTACTTTCTCATACTCTTCTCGTTCGATCTGTCCAACTCTGAGTTGAATATCACATGTTGGTACAATATCTGGTGATGAGCACCGCTCTCTTTGACAATTTCTGATCCAAATAGGCCACGTAGAGCAAAAACATGGTTATTTTCGGAATCAGCAGCAAAAACTACATAAGAAAAACTGCTTTGTACCGCGGTTTATGCTAACACTAATGAGTAGTGCCACTCAAGAAATACTGTTGGTCTCAAATTTGGAGGCAATTTTCACCTGATCCAGAGCGAATCTAGCTAAACCGAATGCATTTTCGAGCTCAGCACACAAAACTGCATCGAACAGAATGCTAACCATTAAGCTTTGCGGTAAAAAATTTTTCGAACACCTTTGAGAGGCCAAAACACCCCCCTCCGCTAAACAGCACACTTAATGCGCTCAGTTTGTTTGGCCAACTCATGCCTAACCTTTGTTAAAAAACATTAGCTTGGCAGGGCCTTTGCACAAAAAGTTATAAAGATTTTTCGAAAAAAAACGGAGTGGCATTTTGCGGCAATTTCGCAGTTTTCGGTGAAGATCTCGGTAACCAGCTAGGATCTGGAAACCGGAGTACCAGAATATGAAAGGCCATTAGAACAGCTACAACACCATAGGCGAGTCGGGAGCCTAGTAAGAAATGAATGAAGGGTGATCGTTTGAATGGAGACTGTCAGACACCAGAAAATGAGCCCGAAAATCCCTGCCGACGCAACTTTGATGGGGTGTAGCTCCGGTTCGAGGGGGTTGCTGGTGGCCGGGCATCCACCGTTAGTCTTCGATTGAGCTCTATTTTAAGCAATATTAATATCAGCCAGATCCGTGAGATGACCCTACTTGCCCCGTTTCTTCCTCACCTAAACTGACTTTCTCGCAAAATGCATCTTAAATAATGCGTAGAGCTACTTAGAAGCAGTGAACAGCATTCTGAGGGACTTAGCAGTGTTGTACTAGTGCATTTCCAACGACAGAACCGAAAATATACATTGTTCTGTACTTTGGAAACCCGCAACCGCCGAGTTTCCAAAAGTTTCCATTTTAGCAATACTGGGGGCCTTGCCCAAAGAATAAGGCAATTCGGTTTCTTCGAGCCGTCGAGCCGTTCGCACCGGCAGGTAACGTAGTGGGCGCTGAATTTTGTGCAATTGGCAGAACGTTTTCAGACTGTGATTTTCTTCAATATGCTTTGTGCTTTCACTCACATCTCTTCTGGCCAACTCCGAATCGCCATGCCGAAATACTATCCCGAGAATCGGCCGATTCAGTGTGGAAATCAATTAAACTGTCGATTTTCCCTCAGATTGCAACGATTTCAACTCTTCAAGCTATGATACTTGTTCAACGTGCTTTGTGCTTTCACTCACATCTCTTCTGGCCAACTCCGAATCGCCATGCCGAAATACTATCCCGAGAATCGGCCGATTCAGTTTGGAAATCAATTAAACTGTCGATTTTCCTTCAGATTGCAACGATTTCAGCTCTTCAACTTGTGATGCTTCAATGTGCTTGTTGCTTTCACTCACATCCCTCTTGGCGAACTCCGAATCGCCATGCCGAAATACTATCCCGAGAATCGGCCGATTCAGATTGGAAATCAATTAAACTGTCGATTTTTATTCAGATTGCAACGATTTCAGCTGTGGTGCTTCTTCGATACACCTGAGCATTCTGTCCAACCACATGTGCCAGTCAGCTCCGATTCGCTAAACCGAGAACCTGGGAGAGAATCGGCGGATTCGGTTTTGTTTGTTTCGTTTTGGTTTTTAGTTCCACTGTCCTTTCGAATAGCTCAGGACAGCCCGCGCTCTTTTCAGAGCCTTTCAATTGGGCAACCCTGCCCCTTCCTGCTATTCGGTCCTCGGAGCAACGGCAGCGCCGGTTCGGTTCCCATTTACCTGCTACTGTCACTGGCTTTCGGCGTCCTGGGTTTGGCTTTGCGTCGGCTACTTCCAGTCGCTTCGACCAGATTTTGAACCCACAAACAACCTCTTTCACAGATGCCGGAGCCGCCGTGACACACGGGATAGCCTGTAAACTACCCATGACCAAGACGTGACTCGGTTGTGGAAAACGCCGAAACTGACGATTTTCCTTCAAATTGCCCATTTCTTCAATACTTCCACCCTGTATTTTTCAGGATGCCTTTTGCACCCTGTATTCTTCCGCGTGCTTGCTTTGCCCCAAAATATACCCCTGTAAAATTTGTACCCCCAAAAATTCTTACCCCCATATTTTTGGTCCGAAATTTTTTGCGCCTTGTATTTTCGCACACCCCGGACCCCCTGTTGCATGAAGGAAATATACAGAGAGCAAAACACTTCGGACTAAAAAAATGGTGGGTAAGAAATTTAGGGGCAAATTTGGGGGGGCGGAATTGGGGGGGCAAATAAAGCATCCTGAATAATACAGGGCGCAAAAAATTCAGGGAGAGAAACCATTTTGAGTGTACAAATTTTGGGGGTACAGATTCAGAGGTATAGATTTTAAGGGGTACATACTGTATTTTAGGGGGTAAACTAAGCTGGTAAACCGCAAAATACAGGGCAGAGAGAGTGTATCGAGGAAATATGGGCAATCTGAACGAAAATCGTCAGTTTTAAATTTCCACAATCGAATCGGCCGATTCTCGGGATAGTATTTCGGCATGGCGATTCGGAGTTGGCCAGAAGAGATGTGAGTGAAAGCACAAAGTATATTGAAGAAAATCACAGCCTGAAAGCGTTCTGCCAATTGCACAAAATTCAGCGCCCACAGCGTTACCTGCCGGTGCGAACGGCTCGACGGCTCGAAGAAACCGAATTGCCAAAGAATAAGCCCGGTTAGGAAAGATTGGGATCGAAACCCCAGAACGGTGGCCCTTTTTAAACAACGATCATCGCTATGAAAAATAGAAAAAACAAGTTTTCTAGGTCATCTTTTGAAAAATAGCTACCAATTTTACTACGTGAGGAGGTCTACCTTAAATGCATATTTCGGCCCCTTTACTTTCAGAGATCCTTGAACAGCAAAATAAAAAATTTGAAAAAATAGAAAAATACGCCGTCGTGGCCTCCACTTACTAAAACAATCCTCGTAGCTTTCTAGTTCGTCGACAGATATGTCTGCCCAAGAGCATATGGGCAGATATGACAATCTGCTATCGATTAAGCATAAGTAAAACAGTCTTCTTCCAAACCCCACGACTGCAGCCCGGTTTAAACGAAAAATTGGCCAAAAAAAATCTACAGTTGAAGCACTAATTGGCGCATGTAGCGATCTCCTACAATAAATGTCGGAATTTTAGCACGGTACGGGCGTGCGGTACGAATGCAGTATATATCACATGAACATCGCCCATCGCAACCGGTTTTAATACCTCAAAATATCCGAGTTCCTGCCAATTTTTTAAATTGGACTATTTTGCTATCTGACCTGCATCAAATTGCCAAGTGAATCCCGCTTTATGTCAGCTATTTTGTACAGAGTCACATTTTACTGTTGAGATGTCATAATGCAAAAAACCTACTTTAACGACTGTTTTCAGTGTACCTTTGAGTTGCAATAGGTGCGCGGCTGAATTTGCTTCTTTAACTCAATTTATTAAGTCTACAAAGACAATACAAACGATCATGTAGAAAGTAATCCGATTAGCTTAAGTAACCTTATTCATTTTCTCTGCCAGTGGTGTAATACCAGGGTTGACCAGTTGACCCTGCTGGTCCATCGGTGCCCGAGCGAGGTTCTTCAGTTCCTCTGCCAGTGGTGTAATACCAGGGTTGACTGGTTGACCCTGATGGTCCATCGGTGCCCAAGCGAGGTTCTTCAGTTCCTCTGCCAGTGGTGTAATACCAGGGTTGACTGGTTGACCCTGATGGTCCATCAGTGCCCCAGCGAGGTTCTTCAGTTCCTCTGCCAGTGGTGTAATACCAGGGTTGACTGGTTGACCCTGATGGTCCATCAGTGCCCCAGCGAGGTTCTTCAGTTCCTCTGCCAGTGGTGTAATACCAGGGTTGACTGGTTGACCCTGATGGTCCATCGGTGCCCGAGCGAGGTTCTTCAGTTCCTCTGCCAGTGGTGTAATACCAGGGTTGACTGGTTGACCCTGATGGTCCATCGGTGCCCAAGCGAGGTTCTTCAGTTCCTCTGCCAGTGGTGTAATACCAGGGTTGACTGGTTGACCCTGATGGTCCATCGGTGCCCAAGCGAGGTTCTTCAGTTCCTCTGCCAGTGGTGTAATACCAGGGTTGACTGGTTGACCCTGATGGTCCATCGGTGCCCGAGCGAGGTTCTTCAGTTCCTCTGCCAGTGGTGTAATACCAGGGTTGACTGGTTGACCCTGATTGTCCATCAGTGCCCCAGCGAGGTTCTTCAGTTCCTCTGCCAGTGGTGTAATACCAGGGTTGACTGGTTGACCCTGATGGTCCATCGGTGCCCAAGCGAGGTTCTTCAGTTCCTCTGCCAGTGGTGTAATACCAGGGTTGACTGGTTGACCCTGATGGTCCATCGGTGCCCGAGCGAGGTTCTTCAGTTCCTCTGCCAGTGGTGTAATACCAGGGTTGACTGGTTGACCCTGATTGTCCATCAGTGCCCCAGCGAGGTTCTTCAGTTCCTCTGCCAGTGGTGTAATACCAGGGTTGACTGGTTGACCCTGATGGTCCATCGGTGCCCAAGCGAGGTTCTTCAGTTCCTCTGCCAGTGGTGTAATACCAGGGTTGACTGGTTGACCCTGATGGTCCATCGGTGCCCAAGCGAGGTTCTTCAGTTCCTCTGCCAGTGGTGTAATACCAGGGTTGACTGGTTGACCCTGATGGTCCATCGGTGCCCGAGCGAGGTTCTTCAGTTCCTCTGCCAGTGGTGTAATACCAGGGTTGACTGGTTGACCCTGATTGTCCATCAGTGCCCCAGCGAGGTTCTTCAGTTCCTCTGCCAGTGGTGTAATACCAGGGTTGACTGGTTGACCCTGATGGTCCATCAGTGCCCAAGCGAGGTTCTTCAGTTCCTCTGCCAGTGGTGTAATACCAGGGTTGACTGGTTGACCCTGATGGTCCATCAGTGCCCCAGCGAGGTTCTTCAGTTCCTCTGCCAGTGGTATAATACCAGGGTTGACTGGTTGACCCTGATGGTCCATCGGTGCCCCAGTGAGGTTCTTCAGTTTCTCTGCCAGTGGTATAATACCAGGGTTGACTGGTTGACCCTGATGGTCCATCGGTGCCCCAGCGAGGTTCTTCAGTTCCTCTGCCAGTGGTATAATACCAGGGTTGACTGGTTGACCCTGATGGTCCATCGGTGCCCCAGTGAGGTTCTTCAGTTTCTCTGCCAGTGGTATAATACCAGGGTTGACTGGTTGACCCTGATGGTCCATCAGTGCCCGAGCGAGGTTCTTCAGTTCCTCTGCCAGTGGTGTAATACCAGGGTTGACCGGATGACCCTGATGACACTTCTTTTCCTGTGTTTAGCTGAAACATTTAGGCTTGTTCATACTACTTACATAGCAGAGGAGGCAATATTACTGCCTACAAACAACATTTTAACCAATTAAAAAAATTGGTTTGGCACATTTATATTGCTACCTGGCGTTTCGTGTCAGGATTATTCCTGTTTGAAGCTGGTGCACTCTGTGTAGTGCTTACAGCTACGGCTAGCAGAAACTTCAGCTGGAGTGTTATCATACCGACGATGGCTTCTTTGACACAATCGAATAGAACTGTTATTATCGCAGTTCTTCTAGAACTGCGGCGCCAATTTGATTGCCATCATTGTAAAAAGAAACGAACACGGTACATCTCATGTTAGGCTCATGCGTAGTTCGTTTCAATTTAACATTGACGTGTACGTTGCGCAGTAAACTATGCAATTAAAAACATACCTAAACACGTAGTAATCATGCGTGATGTATCTACCTCCTCTTACATCACGAAAAAAGTCCGGAAAATTCACATGTCAAAGACGGTGAACCGACTCAAGATGGTTTTACTGATTCAATAAATAGCACATAGAGAGAGAATGGTGCAGAGACAATAGTTCAAGTAGTGACAGAACGACAAATTAGTGGGAGACTGAGGCGGTCTTAGCGGTAGACACGTCGAGTTCTTCGGAGAGGCGCACTGTTGGTCTCTGGTCGGCAGGGGGCGGGTCCCAGCCGCGTCGGTAGAGGGTGAATTCTCTCAATTCGGCCAGACAGTACTCGGAGATCTTGTTCTGCAACACTTGCATCGGACGCGCCTCCTCTGCTATGTATTCGCTCTAAACATCTACTCTACTATAACTACTCCCACACTGCACTCACGTTCACCAACTCCTCTTGACTGGCACTCAGATAGGCTTGGCCGCCATGCACAAACTGAAACTCGGAGGCGGGCACTGTGCTTGACGTCATACCACACACAACAAAGACCACATGTACATGCAATTACAATGTACTAGAACTGCATACACGTATTTTATGTATCTGTTTGTGCATTCCTATATTGCTACTGCATATAGACTTGCTTATGCATATGAAAAACCAACCCAACAGCCATGATGTATGTACAACTGTATTCGTCAGTAAAGAAGCATTCAAACCGGGGAATATACGTTAAAGATAACGCCTGAACGGCTAAGATTAAGAACAAAACGATTCTGCGATAACCATTAAGTCAAATTTGTGTCTGTCTGACGCGGAACAGTTTTAAGAGACGGTTCAGAGGCCGGAGATACATGACTTACAATCTGAACCCCTGATCTCAACTAAAACCTGTAATCGTTGGTTCGCAATACAGCTAATGTAATTTTCTATCACCTTCAAAGAGGCTGAACCACTTCTTCGTAACTTGATTGGCTTGGCGGTCAATGTTGTTAGCTCTAGATTTTTATTAATATTTTAGACTGCGAATAGCTCAGTCATGTTGACATGTTACTTCTGCTGGCAAGAATTTAGTCTGGGCGTAGCGTCTCTAGTTTTGCTGGTACCGTACGCAGTTTTTCTGTTTATGCTGTTTCGTTTCCGCAAGGAGAGAATGTTTAATAACTATTTCTATACTCTTATTTTCTATTGCGGCATTCTTGACTTCAGCTACGTTTTGTGACGCAGTTCACCTTCCTATCTATTATTATGATAAGTTATTTCAGTTCACTCTAATTGTATTCGCTTAATTAGTTCACTTTAGTTTGTCTACGTTTCTTAAGTTGCAGTTTACCAAATTGGTTTATCGTCTGGGCCGTATTATTCTGTCTTGTCACGAGCCGTTATTAGGCCAATGTACATTGTCACATTTTCTTCTGGCCCTTTCGATTGGTGTGTAATTTTGAGTTTATATAGTCTGGTTTCCCGGCTGCGTCCCAAGCGGTCGCTTCGACGAGTCGGTGAGTTATTGTAGAATAAAATTTATAAATATTCTAGTGTTTCATTCCTAGTAATTTTAACTCGCTCTCAAGCAGGTTCAAGGCCTCCAAGCCGAGGTGGTCCGGCCGGTACTCTCGACGGTCTCATTCTAAATTCTAAACTAAACCGAAAAGCGTCACATCTTTTTGGAGGAGACGACCGGGAAGGAAAATTCCCATTCACGACCGGGATTTGCTAAAATTCCCTGGTGGCGCTTTCGAGACCGGTCTATTCTAGATTTTTCAGAACTAAAACGTAAGGATCGCTGACGGTGGTGAGGCTTGGATTTGTTTGAGTGCGTGGTGTACCAGACTAGTTGTTAGGGCTAAATCCAACTGCTATTGCACTGGATTTGGGAGCCTGATCGATAATCTGAAACAGTGAAATTCTAGTTTTGGCCCCTAATAAACAGATTATCGATTTTGGGAGTGACTAAATTTCTTGCACACAGAGTGCAAGAACATTCTAGAATTTGGGCAACTGCTAATCATTTCTAGACAGTGGGAGAGAATAGTCCCACGGACCTAACGTACTGTAGCCTAGGGCACACAGGTAGCCGGAATTAGGCGACAAAGTGGCCGCAAACAGTGGTTATAATTTGCGGAGTAAAACTCGTATCTCTGGTCACGGTTCTAAGGTGGCGGATAGTTCTAAAAGGAAAAAGCCACGACCAGGAGAGACACGAGTTACCAGAATGGCACAAGCGGGAGCTGACCCAATAGATGTGTTGAATGACACAGTGCACTGCAGAGATTGTATGAGCAGGTACAGTACTTAGATGAGCGTAACCATACGCTGCAACAAGCAGTTGATGTTGCCGGTAGAGTTACCCCACTCCAGACTCTCATAACTGGAGCTGGCACACTCTGTTCCAAGTTTGGAGGGACACCTGAGGAAAGTTTCAATACTTTCTATAATGAGTTCACGCTAATTACTGATTGTCTAGGTGTTAATGAGGCTGTCAAACTGCAGGCCCTGCCGTATTACTTTACGAAACATGCGGCAGATGCGTACTCGGCCCTGCCCAACGCAGATAGACATAATTATGAGCGTTTGGTGGCCGCCATGCGGGCTCGATTTGAGTCGCCCGCCTATCAGAGGCGTTGTATCGCGGATGTAATGGCGATGCGCCAGAGAGAAGATGAGGATGTGATTGCCTTCTCGACCCGTTTAAGGAAGCGGCTAAAGGCAGCAATGCCTCAGGGCAACCCTGCGGAATTTGAAAGCCTCTTGTTGGCACTTTACCAGAATGGCCTCAAGCCTAGCATTAAGTTTTACGTCAACATGGCGCCAAATGTGCAAGCGATGGCAGAAATGGAAGAGGTGGCGCAACGTGCTGAAACAGCCCTCCAGGACATGCACGGAGTCCTTCCCACTCAAAAAGGACCATACTCTGGATTTGTTGGCACAACAAATGCAGACACAATCACGAATAATTCTAGTTTTGGTATCCTTCCTGATTCTCTAGTTTTTGCATTATGTGATCAATTGACAACTGCTGTCACAGATGCTCTGAAATGTCAGAAGCAACAGCATATAAACAATTACCAGCCTGACCGATCCAATAGAGTCAGATCTGGAGCAAGGAAGTCTTCTCATAGACGATTCAGCAATTGGAATCAGCCTTTGTGTTACCAGTGTGGTGAAAGAGGTCATCTTCAGCGTGACTGCTGGGTTAAACAACCAAATCGTTTAACAGGCCAGAACACAGTTGGTGCTGTTCAACAAAAGCCACATGCAACTCCAGAATACCCTCATACAGTTGAAGCACATAGACCTAATCTTCAAGCACAGATTGAGCTTTTAGAGGAGCAAGTTAGACAGTTGAGCTGTAGTAGTTTGGTAGCTCCAGTATTTCAAAGATCCGCTGGGAGTAACAAACTATCGAGACATGAGCAAATCAAAACTAATGACAGCACTTGCAACAGCCTACAGGTTAACAGGAATAAGAGAGACAATGGTCTCCATGAAATGAACTGTAGAAAGGCGGCAAGGCAGGCATCATCGATGAACAGATTCTCCAATCCCCAGTCAAATTTTGAGCTGGAATGTCAAATGGCAGGTCATAAAAGGAAAGTTCAGCGTTCTCATGCCCAACCGAGCCATGAACATGGGACACAGGTATGTGACATCTGCTCAAAGAAAGGAAGATATTGGTGTAGTCATGGAAAAGCTAAGAATCAAAGCAAAATGGCAAAGAGTAGGAAAGGTGGTGCACTTGATTTAAGCGCACACAAAGAATGGGATGGTCCACAACGGCAGTTGCAAAATCAATATGAATCGCGAATTCAGCAGTTTGGTGTGAGACACTGCCGCAGCACATTAGATACTGTAATGCCAACTGACATTGATAAAGGCGGTCAAACTGCCAATCAATCTGAATACTTTAGTAGCGCTCCAAGACTTCATGTGAAACCTACAAAGCGCATTTGTACATGGAACCAAGTGCTTCCATTGTCAGACAGCGATGAGGATGATGTTGTACTGAACTTCACTAACGAACTGAAGGCCATGTTCTCTGATGATGAGCAAAAACATGTGAAAAGAAATGCGACCGATTCAGAGTGTGCAGATATAAATGAAACAGATGCTAACGATGTCAGTCTAAAACTGGCAGAAATGCAAGCACACTATGCATTGGTGACATCTAGCTCATATTCAAGTAGTGTGCCATGTCCAAATGTAACCTCTGAGCAACTGACATCAGGTTCTAATTCAGCTTTGGTAGCAAACCAAACTAACTCACTTTCCCAGAGACAGGTCAGTGATATTGCCAATTCAACAAACACAACAGTCACTGCTTGTAGCATTGAATGCACCGAAGAAAATACTAGTCAAAGCAGTGTGGACTTTTCAGAGATTTTGAACAACTTGTTTCAAGAGAATGAAATTGGAGTATGTGATATGGAACAGAAAGAAAGAGATTCTGAGGCAAATTCTCAGCAAATTAGTAGCTCTCAAGTTCAAGTTGATTATGGTGAGTCTGAATGCAGATCAGTGATGACATTTGATCATATGTACTCTGTTGATAATAAAAACAGTAAAGGAGCAAATACACACCTTGAAAACAGTGCTCAGCATGCAGCCTTATGGCTCGAACAAATGGACAATGCTTCCGAACCTAACTGCCAATCATCGACAACTGATTACGTAATTGAGCACCCTACCTTTGAAATTGAATGGAATGAGCGAAGCACATATGATATTGATTGGAGCTCTGTGGATACAAGTTCCACTACTTCTAGTTTTGAATATGCTGATGAAAACAACAACTTTCTTGGAGAAGACAACCTTGAATCTTTGGGAAACCTAAGCAGCTTCTTTGATGAGGCTGAATGGACAACATCGGATGGTATAGACACGCAAAGCAATCCAGAACTAATCAATTGCTGTGTACATTCAAATAGACTAGACATGCAAGGAACAATCCAAAACTATTCAGACTGTATCATTGCAGATGGCTATTGCATCAAAGAACATTGTTCTAGAATTGGGCATACTAATAAACTAATTCAGTGGGTAAGATTTGATGGGTTCTCTGCTCAAGCAGATCAACAGTTCACGTCGGAACTGTGTGAACCTGACCATCGGAAACGCAGAACAAATCATTATAATTGATGCTTCCAGCGATTGGGATATGAGTGCTCTCTGGTCATTGTGATGTATAGAGACAGAATACTACTCACATGAACTGAAGTGTGGGACAATCATCTTCCAAGATGAGACAGTCGCCGCACATAATTCTATTTTGGGCCTTATTAACTGTCTGAGTTAAATTCAGGGCCTCTGTAGAGAGCAACAATCTAGTTTTCATCACTAATGAAATTATTTGTGCTGACAAGTGCAGTAACGCAAACCGTGTGCAATTGGCCAATGCCGAAAAGTCATACTGAAATTCGACAAGTTTTGGGTTTAACAGGATACTATCGCCGTTTCATTCGTAATTTTGCAAGTATTACCAAACCCCTGACCATGCTGCTCAGGAAGATTGGAAATCAACAGCGTTTGAATTGAATGATGCTGCAAAGAAATCCTTTCAAGCACTGAAAGATAAACTTTCTAGTTCAGAGGTATTAAGATTTATGTACAGGCGCCAACGCCTCCCTAAATTTCAACACAGTTTGAGGATGTAATTGAAATCTCTCAGCGGTTACAAAATGGTACTGAGTTTGTGTCGGCCACAGGGCATGCATCAGAGAGTAAGGTTTTAACCTGCCTAGACCTTGAGATTGGCTATCTGTCAATCTTACACCATTGCTATGTTGTCGACTCCGACCATGATCTCATACTAGGAATTGACTTCCTACGACGGATGAATGCAGTAACATTTGACTATAAGAGGGGTCAAATAGCATTTAACATGCTTCCATCTGACCCTCTGCAGATACTTCCACTAGTTATAAATAGGGTTCCGACGATATATCGATATCGATATCGAAAAGTCGATATATCGACCCTTTTTCCAATATCGATATCGATATCGATATCGCGATATTTTGCATCGATATTTTCGATATTTTTTGTCGTGAAAAGTAGGAAAAAACAGAACTGACACCAAGTTTATTTCCCTGGAATAGTGTCAAAACCTAACAGTGGCATGATAGCTCTCAGAAACGTCAATTTCTTGGCATTCTCAGCTTTCAGACAGCAACAGTTAGGTTCTTAAATGTCTGCAGCACCACTGAAGAGCTGCTCACTCTACTGTACACACTTGAAGCAGGAGGGCAGAAGCAGACATGGGCTAGCATTTCGGCTGAGGGGTGGTAAATTTTTAAATCCTGGGGAGGTAACGCCGGCTGATGGGTGGTTGAAAGGATGGCAAAAAGTCCGATTTTCTACTAAAATCAAGGATTGTGTCCTATTTGTGATAAAAATAAGATAAAATACAGCTATTCTGTCTGAGCTCATTTATGCCTAATGAGGGTGGGGCATCGGCCTGAGGGGTCAACCTTTTCATTGAAGGGCTTCAGAAGGGCAACTACCTTTCTTAGATTCTCTACTTAATTTATATCAGACCGCTGATTGCATCAGTGCTTGACTGATAACCAGTGAGAGCAGTTTGTTCTTTCAAATCTTGAGATTTTCTTGCATAACTATAAATATCGATATCGATATCGATATCGATCGATATTGAGTTGAAAATATCGATATCGATATCGATATCGAATATCGACGAATTTTGATATCGTCGGAACACTAGTTATAAATCCAAACGCGAAAGCTACATTCGCTATACGGTCTCAACTGACTGCCTATAGTCAGCACAAGGAGCTAGCTGAGACACGAAAGTTGAATGTGTTGTTCGGGTCGCCTAAGCGTAGGTTGACTCCAGCAGCAGCAACGCTAGTTGCCCCTGAGGTCGAGTGTTCCTCAGAACGGTCCTATGAGACTGTAGGCCAGACACACCCTGCTCGCTTTGTTGCGTCAGCCCCTACCGGCAACGCGCAACAGGGTGCAACGATTGACAACACAACGTTTCTAGATTTCGAACCGAAAACTACCTTTAAAACTTTTATGTCTCGGATGAGAAAATCATCCAGTGGCTCAGTAGGACCTACGAGCCGTCCAAGCATTTATCACCCTCATCTGGAAGAGGATGTGTTCATCCCAGCTGAGGTTGAGAAACAGAAAGTCTCAACCACGATTGTTCGGTATGACCCAACGGTCAATTATACGCAAGACCCGACTAATCCGGGCCCTTCAATCCTCAGACGCCGAGCTTCTGATGGATCAACACCAAACTTTTCTAGTTTTGATGAAGAGCTCAACTATAGGTTAGAGCAGCGACGCCTTTTGCTAGAAACGCAAGTACCACCTCCTAAATGTAGTTTCACAACAACTACAACTAACTATGGAGGTCCTCAGAGTTTGAATAAGGATGTGGCCATACAGGCTACCAAAGTAAAATTCACAGATCCTGTTACGGCGATTGAAGAACCGCCTGCGGTACCAGTGTTAGATTACAAGTTTACTATGGCCGCAGATGGCATCCCACCGCGTTTCGCTACGCGTGGATCGGTAGGGTTGGATTTAGCCACCCCTATGGATGTGCGTTTGTTGCCACAAACGGTTACCAAGATCGACCTTGGCCTAAGCTTTCAGCTGCCAGCTGGTTACTATGGCCAGCTTATGGACAGATCTTCCATGGCAGCGAAAGGGATCATATCATGTGCTGGCGTAATCGATAATGATTACCAGGGGACTGTGTACGCCGTCCTATATAATACTACAGATCACTTGCATTTCCTCGCCAGAGGCGAGCGGATCATACAGTTATTAGTATTACCGTACTGTCAACCTCTAATACGGTTGCAAACTGACCCGCCACCGCCAACGGAGCGTGGGTCAGGTGCCTTTGGGCACAGCAATGACTTTCTAGAGGTATTCACACAAGAAGAAATAACCCAACTAGATCTTGAACTTAGCTTTGAAGAGCTAACAAAGCAGCTTGAAGTAGAGCTTGCAGAAGCTGAACGTGTTATGACCAAAAACACGCCAAGCCAACGCAGCTCAATTGCCTTCTCGGAAGCCAGTCCTGGCTATCCCTGAACCACATAACTAACGTCACTAATCAACTAGCAAAATTTCGTTTAGCTAACAAACTTTTTGTTATTGCACTTACAATTCTTCAGTTCCTTCAACAATTATGTATTCTCCTTGCATAACATACGAAAACCGTTGTTTATTGGCTACTTTAAGTCTTACTCATGTTGATAATTCTAGAATTTCTTTTGTGCTAATCTTATGATAATCTTAAGATATCTGTACGTGCTACTTCATTGCCAGACAGTTGCAATTGTGTGGTGATTCACACACATCCTTGTCAATCGGTATTTATCAAAGGCCAAGAAACATTCACTACACTATCGACAGAAACTTTCCATATCGATTGGGCACTGGACCCTGAAGGACAAAATGTCGATGAATAGTGAGGAAAAGGACAACCACTGCGCGTAACGCATTGACTAGCCCTGATGGATCCACCTACAGTATCTCATAAACAAGTTTTGTATTGAAAATGGCGTACTGTGTTGTGCACTATGTGACTACGGTAATTTCTAGATATGTATATGCACCAGTCGCGTTTTCTGTTGCTTAGCGTCCTAATTTTGTTTCATTCCTAACCCATTAACTTATACTTTTAGTGTCGGGACGCCACTTCTTTTTCGTTGGGAGGTGTGACGCAGTTCACCTTCCTATCTATTATTATGATAAGTTATTTCAGTTCACTCTAATTGTATTCGCTTAATTAGTTCACTTTAGTTTGTCTACGTTTCTTAAGTTGCAGTTTACCAAATTGGTTTAATCGTCTGGGCCGTATTATTCTGTCTTGTCACGAGCCGTTATTAGGCCAATGTACATTGTCACATTTTCTTCTGGCCCTTTCGATTGGTGTGTAATTTTGAGTTTATATAGTCTGGTTTCCCGGCTGCGTCCCAAGCGGTCGCTTCGACGAGTCGGTGAGTTATTGTAGAATAAAATTTATAAATATTCTAGTGTTTCATTCCTAGTAATTTTAACTCGCTCTCAAGCAGGTTCAAGGCCTCCAAGCCGAGGTGGTCCGGCCGGTACTCTCGACGGTCTCATTCTAAATTCTAAACTAAACCGAAAAGCGTCACAGTTTTACATTTTTATCTCTTTATCCGCCCACCGCAGTGGGACTTAATGTCAGACTGGTTCGTGGCGGGTGGTCCCGTTTTGGCCACTTACACAGTTTACGCCTACATTTACTTGAAGAATTGTCAAGTGGCTGCCGTTTTCACTATTGCTGTGAACAGAATGACCAGTCTGATCGCACCTCTAAGACACGACCAGGTTAATCCTTCCTTTTGCTGCACTATGTATAGTAAGTGTCTTGCTTCACTAGGGATGCGTTTAGAGAAAAAGACCGTGAAAAAACCTGGTAAATTTGAGCTCTTCTGTAGACATTTAGATAAAAAAATGTCCACCCGTTTCTATGAGTCACTCAGCAGCGGATGTTGTCAAAGTTTCAGATCTGGAACAAGACCACAACCACCATGTCGATTCATGTCCAGCTGGTGACGGCAGGTGTCCTTTTGTTGCCAGCTGCTGGTTCCGGGTGCCGGTACTGGTATTTTGCTCGCAACAAAACCGGAACATCCGGTTATTACACTCACACACCATCCCGTTCCAATTGCACTCCTTTGCTTATAGCATCTGGTTCTTTTCAGCTGTTCGTCTCGCTTACTTTGATTCTCATGTATGCGATTATGTTTATGCGTGTCTGTCTGAGCGACTCCAAGACTGCCGGAGCGCACGGTTCTCTGGCTCAACAAAACGATAGAAAGATTCAACGAAGTTTGGCAGCCGGAGGCGCTACGATCTCTCTAACTTTGGTACTGAGCACCTGTTTCGTTTTCGTTCTGGCACTTCTGCCCGCTCGTCTTCTCACTCGACAACTATGGTTCCTGGTCAGCCTGCTTGATTCTTTGTTTTGTCTAGTCAATCCCTTTGTTTTGTTGGCTTTCGGCTCTAAATTGCGACCTTATTACTGGTTTTGTGCACAGAAATTTGCATGTCTCCGTCCAGACGCACAGAAACTCAACAGACAAGGCGCGGCTGCTACGATCCGACCTCTGAATGGTGACAAGAAAAATAGTAATGTTGGAATAGACATGGAGCTCGTGTCGTTGTAACGCAACTCAAGTTGCTTAGGTTTCTGTTTAAAACTGTTCAAACTTTGGTCGATATGGTGTCGTTTAGTAAAATGACATGCTCAAGAAAAGTTGTTTTTCAGAACTTTACCACCTTCTGTGCCTGTGCTTGGTTTGTTCGAATTTGAAAAGTTTTTAGACTCTTCTGAATTTCGTAATCTATGTGAGCGTTTTAACCTCAGTTGTTTTATGTGTTTATTTGCTTTGTCCTACCCAGTAGCTGCTTTACAGTAGTGTCGGGTTTTAACTAGTGGACGATAAAGTTTCAAGTACTTTATTAGAAATCATGAAAGGCATGAAGTTAACTCGGCAACATACCGAAGTGGCCCAAATGTCGGCCCGTCTCTAGCTAGTCTTGCATGTACCGGAGTTTTCCACTTAGTATCCCAGGGGATATAACACGGAAAATCACGTTTCTGAGTGAAAACATTGCCGCCAGTTAATATCCCAGGGATATTAACTGGACAAAGCCATGGGATATTAACTCGAAACAGCATGGGATTTTAACCGGAACAATGTTTTATCATAGATACAGTATGCATGTGTGAAGAAAATTATTACAAACCTGACATAAACATTGCCACCAAGTAATATCCCATGGGATATAAAGTGGAAGAAGGGTCCATGTAATATCCCAGTGGGTTATTAAGTGGGGTGGGATAGTAAGTGGAAATCTCCGGTACATAACAGCTTGCGCTAAGTGAGGTGACAATTAAGTTTTGGCTCGATCCAAATTGTGTTCAACCGTTTTGAAATCAACCTACTAATCCTGCCTTTAGAACGAACACAACGTTAAAAATTGCTTCTTGCATATGTGAATGTGACAACTATGTCGGCGGCTCCATTTGAGTCAAGAAGGAGTAAACTCGGTACGAATAAACGTTGAAAAGCGTTTATGTATGTACACACCACTAGAATGTCCTCAGCAATACAGAACAAACTGCAACAGGCAACAGAGTAACCACCGATCAACAACCTTAGCACGCACTGCATTTTTTGAATCAGCAACTGATTTTTCTTGTAGATTGGGTTCTCTGACAGCCAGGCACTTTATGGTTTATGCCGCTTTAAACGCCTTTTATGGTACCGTCATCATACACTACATGGTACCCCCATTCGCCCACTGTTGTGGTACCATATATGGTGTCGGTACCATAAACGGCATTAAGTGCCTAACTGTATGATTCCACCAAAAATTTCCACTGAAGCACAATAAGAAAATGACACAAGAAACTATTAAAGCTAAGTACTGTACTGTATGTTTTACGGTCAAGTGAGAGCATCGTACAATACAATTGGGGCAATACCATGCGATTCTGAGCATGGCATGGCAACCATCGAAATACTGTAGTTGTTAAAAAAACTAAAAAAATCGCCGAAAATCCCGAACCGTTCTCTAATTTCTATTTACATCCCTTCTTGGAAAGCGTTGCAGGGCCCAAGTACAGTATTTATAAGGTTCTCGGTATCAACAGCAGCAGCCAGTGAATTACAGCGAGAGAGAGAGAGAGTCTATCTGACGCGAGGAATGTGATGTTCGGGCAAGGCCCAGGCCGAACGCGGCAAGCCAATTTCCGACACACTTCGCATGGTGCTGCCTTGGTTGGTGAGGGCCGGACTGCACCTACCGTAACTCAGATCCAAACTCGACCCTCTGCCCATCAAGCTACCGAAGGCCGACAGCGGGGCCGACGTGCACAGGGTACGTGTCTCCACCTCTTTTGTCTGTAGGCGGAGCTTGCGAGTCAGACAGCCAATCAGAAGACAGGAACAGAAGAGCAGAGCAGTGAGCAGACCAATCATCAGGTAGAAAACTCGAGAGCGACGCACCGATGTTGTACACGCCTCCACTACTGCCGGACCGGCCACTGAAATTTGAAAGTTGAACTTTTCTTTCAGATATTCTTGCAGACAACTGATTTTTTGGCTCACTCAAACGGCGCTTTCTACATAGATTTTGCTAAATTTTAAGGTTTTATCACGAAATTGCGAGGTTGTTGTATGTCAAGAAATATTAGCCGACCTTCTAGTGTTTCCTCCGGATCGAGCACAGTAAGCGAGTTACTGATCAAAACTTCCTGATTTTCAGCAGTTTCAGCCGATCGTTTCAATCGCAATCGAAGGCGCTCTCTGGGTAGTGAATTGTTGGCAACTCGACGGAAACAGGTCTAAACTTGGTAAGATAAGTCGGAAAATGTATTAGACCGTCAGATGTTACCGTAGAACATTCGACCGGGTCCAGACACACCTCCACACTACAGTGGGCGTACACGGTAGAAGTATTGCGGAATCGGAATGGCTTGAAACTGCTGTAGTAAACCTCCTCATTAACGTTGTTTAGAGGGTCAATAATAGCTCCAACATTGATTGGACATCTGAAAGCCGTTTCTACTACTGTATGTAGTTTGAGCTGTAGGTAATAATTAGAGTGCGAACTGGTATTGGGTATTGGGTATTGGGTATTGGGTGTATTGGGGTGTTTTCCAGGTATTGGGTATTGGGTATTGGGTATTGGGGTTTTTGCCCCCCAATACCCAATACTGAATTGGGTAATTAAAAATAGAGAAAAATCGATGTTGACCTGAAAAATTGATCTGAAAAAATCGAAAAAGTTGATCGATGATTCGGTTTAGTAAGCTGTTTTCGCGTTAAGGAGCCGTCCATAACCGACGTCATTCCAAAATCCCGATTTTTCGGACCGCCCTCCCCCCAAAATCGCCTTGCGTCGTTTCTAGGGGACCCCTCCCCTAAGACGACGTCGTTTTCGTTTACCTTCCCCCGATAAATGTGCAGTACATACGGAACTGTCATGTTTTCTTGTTAGCATACTGCGCAATCAATAGAATAAATCCCTACAACCACTCTGGGAAGCTTTTCTGCATTGTAGAAACATCTGACAGAATGTACTTAAATTGAAAACAATACAATCAAAGTTCCTTAAAATTTCCAAAAAAGCGTCGCATTTCGGCCCACCCCCTCCCCCTCTGGAATGTCGTCATTTATGGACGGCCTAATCAACTAAACGTTAGTAGAATTTCCTAATACGCTTTTCTAAGCGCTACACCAGTAATTAATTTCTCTGCTCATCTAAAATAAAAATGGTGACATTTCTAAAGTCACCGTAACGTACTAGCACCGTACCCATGGCTATTGCGGTGGTGCACACAATTTTCGGCCGAGCTACAGTAGGAAAAAAAATCGCCGGAAGTAGAAACACGACTGAATTATGAAGTATGTACCAAAACTGTTAATTTCTGCTAAGTTTACGCCTAAAACGGCTTCTAAATGCTTTCTGAAAGGCTAATTTTTCAAAATTTTCTCGCCCTGCTTGGGCAGCGGCCCAACCAGCCTCTTAAAAATTTTAATTGCAATGCCAGAAATCTTGTGTACACTACTGTGGAAAACATATATGTTTTATGTATATGTTTTAAAACATAAATATGTTTCTTTTTTGGGAAACATATATGTATATGCATCCAAATATGTTTTCAGTTGCAATATGTTTCTATGTATATGTTTTTGGGGCCAATATGTTTTCAAAAACATATACATATTTTTGCAGTAGGCGGGTCTTATACATTGCTACTGTAGCTACTTTTTCGGGAGTTCTCAATATGTTTCAGAAAACATAAAACATATTTTGAAGCAGGCAGTGCCACTGAAATGGTTTCAGGCTGCATACGTACATATTTTAAAGTACATTTTCTGATTTCTGAGCCGTTTTTTGTTGGCTTTTTGATGTGATATTCGATTTTTGGGCTGAAAAGCGGCAAACCAATCTGAAACAACTTGCAGACTTTGCGCTAAGCGTATTATCTGTTCCTGCAACTTCTGCAGGTGTTGAACGTGTGTTCTCTTTGGCAGGAATTGCAGAAGGCGGTCGGCGCTATCGTATTGGCGCCGATCGATATGACCAAACACGAAAATGTTGTCAAGCATAATCGAGATTTCTTGTAGATTATTGTTGAATTCCTTGGAATTTATTGTTTCTTGAGCTCGGAATTGCCTAGTTGTTGAGTTATATTGAAAATAAAGTTTGAGAATAAAAATATGTTTTATGTTTTAAAATATGCACATATTTGAATTTCAGAAACATATGACTATATGTGTTATTAATATGTTTTCTTTCTGGAAAACATATATGCATAGTTATATTAATATGTTTTAAAAATTTCGATATTTTCCCACTGTAGTGTACACAACTAGAATGTACCTGTCCACTGAAATGAATTTTTTTTCCCCAGCTACGCAAGTATTGGGTATTGGGTATTGGGTATTGGGGTATTGGGGGTCTCAGGTATTGGTATTGGGTATTGGGTATTGGGGTATTGGGTTTTTTAGGTATTGTTCGCACTCTAGTAATAATATCCGTTTATGTACTTGCTTGCCACAAAGGTGACCTTTTGACCTCCGGGAAATTCCATATTGTTGTTGTCGGAAAAGATGCAATGCTTCGGTACCATGCCTTTGTAAGCGTCTAAAATTGGTTTTTAGAGTAAAAGTGCATAAACAATTCAGGCGAATACTAAAATCTAAACAAATTTGTGTTAGTCAGACAGACACTGAGACTGAACAGATCCATTTTAATAACAAAATCGTCAAAAATGGCGAACATACTATCAGGCGAGAGGGCGATATAGAATCCGACTTGATCGCCCAGTTTGACCGCCCGCACAGGTCGACCGTCCTTCGATTTGAACAGCATATTGACTTTGGGCTTCGGCTTCCCTCCGATGCTTGCAATCACCTCATGTCCGCTGAAACCTGTTATGCTTTTTGCTGAAGAGTAAAGGAATTGCAAAAACCAACGTCGATATTTCACTCAGTCTCTGCGCTTGTACGTTCTTTGTGTACATACAGAAAACGTGGTTGAGTCGCATCGGCTTGGAATCATCGCGCAAACTGTTGTCTTCCAGGGCAACTCGCGTTTCGGCCAGTACATAGTCCGGTTCCTAAAAGGCTTTTAAATCTAAACTACTGTACATACGTACATTCAAACCACGCACAGATTAGTACGTACTTACAAGCTTTGACTAACTATCTTTTCGCTCTATGTACCAAAACGTGTTTGGCAAATAAAATTGGGAAACGCTCTCCATGCAGATATCTACATAGACAGTCTCCCCTTGTACCATCATTTACGCATTGCAAAATACCGCTATCATGCGTGTCGGAGTAAAGCAAGGCGGACGCTACGTACCTTGAAAACACCGCAACGCCAACGGTAATTTTTATATTTCCCCACGACCAAGCCCCTAGAATTAGCCTAATTGCTAGAGAAGGTGATTATTACGGCAGATATCATTTGGACGTGTTTCGCTCTAATAAACCCGACCTCTGGTGGCGGCGAGCCATTGCCAAGTACGAATCTTACCAGATCTGTCTTAAAGACATTGCAAGAGCGACCGTAGGGAATGGTGAAGTTGTAGATGGGCAGTCCGTTACTAGCTCGCAGAGAGACGCCACAGGGAGTGCGTGGTTTGTAACCGTAAACATAGGCCACCGGTTCCGAAGTGGGGTTCTGCATCCAACGAACGATGTCGCTGTCTGACTTGTTCAAAATCACCGTAAGCGAGTTAGAATTACAACCCACTTCTTCAACTGAAAATGTGCTAGAGCTGTAAAAACCACTTAGCCACCGAAACGTTTTCAAGTAATAAAATGTAAACTATGGGTCCGCCAAAAAAACAACCCAGCAGATTTTTCGCTGTAGCAACCGCAAATCTCAACCGATTTGGATGAATCCTTTTTTAAATGAATGATGAATAAATCCTTAAAAGATTGTTTAAATTTTCATTAATGTACTCTGCTTAGTTCCTGAGATATTGGCTCTCAAAATCAAAACAGTGATTTTGGCAGTGAAGAGGGATTTTTTATTATTCTTCACTTCGTAATAAAACGGATTCCTGCTAAAGGGATCAATAATTTATTTGTCTTTCGTTTAAAAAAGGATTTATTCAAATCAGTTGAGATTTGCTGTTATTACAGCAAAAAATCTGCTGGGTTGTTTTTTTTGGCGGACCCTGTCCTTTGGGGAAGGGTGACAATGTAGCTCACCTCAAACTCAAAGAGGCAATGACGAGCCTATGCTGTACATACAATGTACGTACAAAGAACACAAATCATTGTTAAAACTCAGTAGTTTGTTCGAAAAAAGGTAGCCAAGTTTTGCAGGTAAGCAATGTCTGTGTTATAGAAATTTTGCTCGTACCCCTTCCAAACGAACACGGCAGCGGAAATAGAGCAAGAAAACCATACCAAATCCATCTTGCTGCGCATGTACACAGCAGACGACCATCAAAAGCCAGCGGTACATGGCGTCCGAGAGAGTGACAGAGATCAACCGTGACCCAATGGCATCGGTCTGCAACAACACAAACAATCTCTGTTTGAGCGATAAGGCAGTTTATCGCCGGCACCGGCAAACAATACTAAAAAGGCTCGAAAAGGCCAATCGGCAGGTCGTCCGACCGTCCCGCGAGACCGTTATGTCCGGTGGCAGATGCATGCGGGCAGGTATAAATGAAAAATTAATTAGACTGGTCCAACGATTGTTTCCAGCAGTACGCATGCGTGCCGCTTTTTGTCCCAAGGCCGTCGGCAATTAGCGCATTATTACCGGCACCACTGCAGGGGCTCCGATAGTCATTTGGCACGTGTCTGTCTGACCGCTACAGTAACATGTCCTATCGATTACAGAACGAGGATTGATCTCGTAAATGGCACAAGGTTGCAAAATCAGTGAGGCGTTTCGCGCCCGGGGAATACTGTAGGGAATCGGTAAATTACCGCGCTTATTAAAAGCGCGTAGTACGTTTGTGGAAAAGGATTTTCGGAATTGATGTGATGTGAGACGTTCGCCTTAAACAAAACTTGAGAAAATTGACTCAAAGTTGATTACGATTCTAATAGTTAATATATATTAGTTAATATTCTAATAGTCAACGATCTCTCTAATCGTATGTGATACGGATGCGATGACGGAAAAGTTATACGTAGCTTAGACTTATTTAATTTCAGACCCTCAGCCCTACAGCAGGCTTTAGGTAAACTTAATAGAGTACCCTTTCATTTCAAAACATCCATTTATACGAACACTAACCTTTTTCTTCGCCTACTCTATAAACAGACTAAGGGACTCCACTGAACAACACATACTGTACAACATTAGAAAGAAGCGAACACAATTGTTCGCGTTCAAACTTAGTAATTTGTGTTCGCCCTTCCAAATAGACTAATATGATTTCGCAAGGGTTTGTTGGCTAGATGTAGTAGGCCGCTCTTTAGCTGTCGCTTATATTCCATGTTTTACGAACAATCCAAACCATTCAAATGAGCACAAAAAGGAAGTTTTCCGAAAACGCCGAAACAGCGCAATCCGTCAACTGTGCTGAATTGATAGAATTAGAAATAATATTAGAGAAGCACATCAATAGAAGCTCACCAGTGGTCAAGGCAGCGCGGCGGCGGCGGATCAAATGGGGTATTGCGGCCGGCCGGAGAGAGGTCGCATTATGGGACGAATCCCTGGGGCAACCACCTGGTCAGGTGCTAAGGCGCCGTCTATAATTATTGCAGGCTAACACAATGGCACAAAAACGGAAGCGGTCACATCCAACCGTCGACATATGGCCGACCTGACGCTCTTTTTTTGCTGCTCCATTATGCAGGTGTCAAATCGAAGCTCGGGGATTATTAGAAAACGTTTGACTGCCTGCCACAAAAATTCACCTGTAGCCTATTGGCTAGGGGACGAAATTAGAAAAACGTTTATAGTGTAAAGAAGTTTAGCACATCAGCACTATGGGTACCATATGGTGCTGCCAAGCCTCTTTACCGGCCCAATGGCGACAGGTTGCACAGCTCCATTTTATTCCTCAATCATATACAGGTGTGCTGCTCAGAACTGCACATAGCAATAAGTTCTTTGTGGCATCGTATTTCTGCCGACATGGGGATAAAGAGAAAACACGCAGCATACGCTATAAACGTACACTGTACGAAGTCCAATTCATTGTGTGTTTGTGTTGTTGTGTGTGGTATGACGTCCAGCACAGTGCCCGCCTCCGAGTTTCAGTTTGTGCATGGCGGCCAAGCCTATCTGAGTGCCAGTCAAGAGGAGTTGGTGAACGTGAGTGCAGAGTAGTTGTAGTTTTGTAGTAGAGTAGGAGTAGGAGTAGGAGTAGGAGTAGGAGTAGGAGTAGGAGTAGGAGTAGGAGTAGGAGTAGGAGTAGGAGTAGGAGTAGGAGTAGGAGTAGGAGTAGGAGTAGGAGTAGGAGTAGGAGTAGGAGTAGGAGTAGGAGTAGGAGTAGAGCGGAGTAGAGTGGAGTAGGAGTAGGAGTAGGAGTAGGAGTAGGAGTAGGAGTAGGAGTAGGAGTAGGAGTAGGAGTAGGAGTAGGAGTAGAGCGGAGTAGAGTGGAGTAGGAGTAGGAGTAGGAGTAGGAGTAGGAGTAGGAGTAGGAGTAGGAGTAGGAGTAGGAGTGGCGTATCCAGGATTTCGGAAAGGGGGGTGTAAAATTTTGAAAGTGCCTGGTTGGGCCGCTGCCCAACCAGGGTAAGAAAATTTAGCAAAATTTGCCTTCAAAAACGCCTTTAAAACACATTCCAGGCTTAAAATTTACAGAAAATACAAGTTTTAGTAGTTTGAAGTGGCCTGGTTGGGCTTCTGCCCGACCAGGGCGAGAAAATTTTGCCTTCAAAAACGCATTTAAAAGGCATTCTGAGTACAAAATTGACAGTTTTGGTACTTAATGCATTAGTTTCGCTTATTTTTGACAGACTTTCTCTTCCTTCCTCCACCGCAAAGGGGGTGTACCCACCCTACACCCCCTGGATACGCCACTGTAGAGTAGAGGAGTAGAGTAGAGAGTAGAGTAGAGTAGATAGTAGAGTAGATGTTTAGAGCGAATACATAGCAGAGGAGGCACGTCCGATGCAAGTGTTGCAGAACAAGATCTCCGAGTACTGTCTGGCCGAATTGAGAGAATTCACCCTCTACCGACGTGGCTGGGACCCGCCCCCGCCGACCAGAGACCAACAGTGCGAAGCTCCGAAGAACTCGATGTGTCTACCGCTAAGACCGCCTCAGTCTCCCACTAATTTGTCGTTCTCTCTCTACTTGAACTGTTGTCTCTGTACCATTCTCACTCTATGTGCTATTTATTGAATCAGTAAAACCGACTTGTTAAATTTTTCGTTTAATCGGAGAGCAATTTCTTATAGCTACAACTTTTTTATCTACATTTGATGGTTTTGTGAATGACGATCGAATTTCAAATGAGGTTTGTCTGATTGTGGCGTGAAATTTTAAATCTTTCGAAAAAGCAGACCAAAAACCTAAATAGAACGTGCAAGGGACATTTATTCAATGAGATAGCAAAATTCAAACGTAACAAGGCTTTGGATGATTTCAAGCAATGACAAATGGCACTCAACACGCTGCCTAACTTGACAAAACTGTAGTTGGTGAAGACACTGATACTGTAGGTCAGGAATTGGAAGCGTTCACGTCAAATGCAGTGAATATTTCATTGGTCTGCTGAGTGGTTCTGATGAAAGTGGCTCGTTTCGGTAGCTCCTTCAGTTTTAGTGCGCCTGTGTAGGTGCAGGCAGATCGAATTCCTCCCAAAATGTCCTTAACCGTATTGTTCACATCTCCGCGATACGGTATTTCTATCGTTTTGCCCTCACTTGCTCGGTACTCAGCTACCTGAAATGTATGTACTGTATGTACTGTATGTATGTATGTATGTATGTATGTATGTATGTATGTATGTATGTATGTATGTATGTATGTATGTATGTATGTATGAGAGAAAGGATGATAACTGCATAGTAGCCGTCTGTTCGTGTAAAACTTTGAGCACAACTGACCTGTCCGTGATGGCGTTTCATGGCGGTGTCGGAACTCATGCCATAGAAAAGCTTGAACTGTCTTCCGTTTCTCTCGATTATTTCTCCTCCGCACTGGTCGTGACCGGCCAACATACCGCCAACCATTACAAAATCAGCTCCTCCCCCGAACGCCTTGGCCACGTCGCCTGCACAACAAACAGTCCATAAAGGTTGATTGACGGGGCACATTCATAAACGGGGAAATTTTTTTCTTATACAGCCAGGCACTTAACGCCGTTTATGGAACCGATACCATATATAAAGTATACGTACAGTATGTTACCTGGATCTAGGCTAATGGCACCCTAGATCCTACCGGCACCATACGTATATAGTAGCGGTACCACCATACGGTACCCCCAAGTTCGGGGCCTGTGGTAGTAGTACCATATTATATCATAAGGTACCGGTACCATATATGGTACCCCACATTCGACCACTGTGGTGGTACCATTATACGGTACCCCTACCTTCGCATTGGTACCGGTGCCACTCTGTTAAGATTTCGTACCATTATGGTAGTGGTATTATAATATGGTACCGGCAGCCAAGGCCATGGGTAGGGGTACCATAATGTGGTACCACCACAGTCCCCGAACGTGGGGCAGACATGGGCAAAAGGGGGGCTGAGGGGGGTGGCCCCCTCAGGCTCTGACCTACCACCCCCTGAGCTGGCCGCTACCCCTCTCAGAAATTTTTTGGAAGATTTTTGTATAGAAAATTACGATAAAATATGCCTGGATTAGGTGTAAATGAGCTCAAAATAGCTTATGTCAACTTATTTTAATGAAAAATAAGCCAAAAAACCTTGATTTTAGCCAAAAATCGGACTTTTTGGCTTCATCACCCCCTCAACCGCCCTCAAGGGCTCCTACCCCCTCAGGATTTGAAAATTCTACCCCCCCCCCTCAGCCGAAATGCTAGCCCATGTCTGACGTGGGGTTACCATATATGGTGCCACTAGCCTAGGTACGGGTACCATAAGGTGTCGGTACCAAAAACGTGCCAGACTGTTATAAGATGACTGTGCTTTTTAGTAAAGCTTCACTGCTTTCTTATCCAATCGATTTGTGCACTTCTTACCAGGACACGTGCAGCCCCCGTCGGACATGACGTGACCGTTGAGTCCGTGAGCGGCGTCGGCACACTCCAAGACGGCCGACAGTTGCGGGTAGCCGACGCCTGCTTTCTTGCGCGTCGTACACACCGAACCAGGACCGATTCCTACCTTTAACTGATCTTTACCGCCTCTTACAGCCAGATAATTAGGTTAGAAGATACCTTTACGACGTCAGCGCCACTTAAGATCAGTTCCTCGACCATTTCACCGGTCACCACGTTGCCGGCCATTATGTTGTGTCGCGGAAACTCCTCGCGCACTTTGCGGATGTAGTCGACGAAGTGCTCCGAGTAGCCGTTGGCAACGTCGAGACAAACGGAGCTGAGTTGCGGGTTGCCGTTCAGAATCTGACGCAGCTTGTCGAAGTCGGCCGCCGCCATGCCAGCACTGACGCCTATGTGCTTGAGTAACTGGAAAACAATTGAAGATTAGGTGACTGTTTTGTAGACTGTAGTAATTAAAATTAAACTTTTAAACATGTCCATATGTACGTACTGTACTGTACTGTACAGTACAGTACATACATGCAACAGGTCATCCGCCGAAGTGGAAGGAGGGTTGGGTGGGGGTCTGAGCCAGCCGAAAGTCTAGGGAGGGGGGTGGGCACTAAAAACGCTAATTTTGGCTGGAACACCGCTAAAAGTGCTGTTTTTACAGGCAGTTTTAGTGCCTGAAATTCTAAAAATCGCAAAAATTTGCTCAAAAAATCGAAGGGGGTCGAAAAAATCGGCTGGCCTGAGTCAGGTGGGGGCAGACCGCCGGATCTCCCTGTTACATGT
Organism: Sabatieria punctata; assembly: GCA_030248155.1. Lineage (NCBI taxonomy): Eukaryota > Metazoa > Nematoda > Chromadorea > Araeolaimida > Comesomatidae > Sabatieria > Sabatieria punctata. The sequence goes on along the minus strand of JASANB010005126.1, from coordinate 2,719 downwards.
ATCAATCGTCGGTTTCCTTGTCTTGCTGAAACTTTTATGTTCGCCAATCGAATTCGTTGAAATGCAGTATTATCATAACATGCATACAGCCACAGACGTTCGCCCTCAAAATTTTGGCCAAAATCTATCACTTCAACCACAAGTTATGCACTTCACACGTTCACTTTGACGGCTGACACATGGAAGTGCATAACTAGTGGTTGGAGTGACAGACTTGGCTAAAATTTTGAGAGTAAAAATACTGAGTATCTCTGCACGTTCTGTTAAAATTTCAGATCAATTGACTGACGAAGACAAAAGTTACAGTAAGAGGATGATAGATGAATGGAGAACCCACGAAATTACTCACGTCTGGTGCGACTTGTTTGACAAACTGACACCATTCCTCGGCGGTGTAATGTTTGTGTACAGTAGTGAAGAGATCGTAACCGGCCAGCACTTTGGCCATCTCGAACGTGCCCACCGTGTCCATGTTAGAAGCGACCACCGGAATACCGACGTAGGTGTTCTTTGAGTTGCGGAAAATCAGCTCTCGGCTCAGTTCCACATCGGCTCGACTGCGCAGAGTGCTTCGTTTCGGACGCAACAACACGTCCTTGAAGTCCAACTTTGGCTCGAATTCTATGCGCGGCATGACTAGAACGTACGCAACCGATCAGCTGAAACCTTTTCATGCAATTTTTAGAAATAACAAAGTAGAAGGGCTAACCGCCGCCAACAACACAAAGCACTGCAAACATACATGTACTACGGCGGTTTTGGGGGTTACCGCCATATCTAGAAAGGCCAAACCCCTCACCGCCCCCCCACCGAGAGAGGTTAAGGGACTCCCATCCAAAACTACAAATACCAGTAGTGGCTCCAGTACTAACAAACTAGTACCAGTAGTGGCTCAGAAATCACTAATTTTTAGCCTAAAATTGGCTTGAAAAGCCTTTGGAAACCGAATTTGGCGTTTCCACTGCTGATATTAAAGAGAAATCGGGGTTTTTGGAAGCCCTTTTTGTCATTTTTTGCTTGTTTTTAGCTCTAAAACGCTATTTGGCAGCTTAAAAATAGCGATTTTTAGCGTCCTTACTGAAAAAAACGTGCTAAAAACGTATTTTCAGGCGTTTTAGAGCCCGTCTGGGCAAAACCCCTCGACCCCCCACCTGAGGGAAACTCCCTACCTCCCTCCCCCAGGTCGGCCCGGAGCTGCTACATGTATGTACGTATGAGTGCAACAAATTGTAACAGCGTTTTTGTGTTCGTCCTTTCTTTCTTATTCAGCACCGATCAATGTGACAACAGAAAGGTCAGTGATCGCCTTTGAAAAGTAGGAAGAAATTGTGAACGACAGTGCAACGAAAGCTCAAAAGACGGGAGCGTAATTTTTGGTAAACCAATAACCAGAAATAAAAGCCATTTTTCGTTTTGCACACTCACCCCGGAAGACCAAAATATTTACTGTATAGTCTACAAGGGTTTCAGCTAAATAAATGGAGTAGAGTCCATCTCGAGTGGGTTCCACTGTACATGTACATGCACATGCATACACAATGGTACGTTTGTTTAATTTTCCCAAAACTGCAGACGTAGAGGTAACCCCACAAAAAAGACAATTAAGTAACTACCGATAGGGCTAGAACCATAGTTAGGACAAAAACAAGTGAAACAAAGAATTTTATTCTTGAGAAAAATAACGAATTATGCTGTAGAGAACACAAAAAGACAACATAAACAAAACAGATTCTTGTTCGTTATTATTATGCTAAAATTGCATTGCACGTACACAACTACATGTACACCAACCAAGCACTTAACACTATTTATCTTTTGAATTCTCGCTCCGTTGACCCCCCCTCCCCCCCTCCCAACGACCCAACCAGTCTCTTCCACCAGACTGGTGAACAGAGAATCGGCGTTCTCAGCACCCCGCCACCCCTCCACACCCCACCCCCACCCACCATCACCCGCAACCTCCGCCGCAACTCCGCCCCCACACAAAATCCTTTAAAAACACTAACCACACGAAAATTTTTCCCCACAAATTCAAAAAACCGATTCCAGCCCACCCCCCATGTCCTACCAAAACCCCATACCGTGACTGGCCAATCACTTTTTTGCACTTTCATTTTCCAATCACATTTATGGCTAAGAAATAGCCGCACGCAAACCATGATTCTATGTGGGTACTACTCCAAATGGAGTAGCTTCTGCCATTAGTAGGGGTTAACGCCCTTTATGGTACGGTACCTAGATTAGTGGCACCATATATGGTACCTCCAAGTTCGGGGCCAGTGGTGGTACCATAATATGGTACGCCTACCTTGGTATTGGTACCTGTACCGATACCATATGGTACCACTCCGTTCAGATATCGTACCATAATATATGGTAGTGGTACCATATGGTACCGGCACCCATGGCATGGGTAGGGGTACCATACATTATGGTACCACCACTGTACCCGAAGGTGCCACTACCGGTACCATAAACGGCGTTAAGTGCCAGACTCGTATTATTAGAGTTGTACCGTATAGAGATGCGCAATGTACGGGGCTGGCCCGGCCCGGCCTGCCTAAGCCCGCCCGGCGGGCCGGGCCGAGGGCACCGGGGCCTGCCAAGCCGGGCTGGGCCGGCTGGTCGGCCCGGGGTGGCCCGAATTTCTAATTTTTTCTTTCTAATTCTGACAAATTAATGAATTTTCGACTTCGTTTTCTTCAATTTTGTTACAAAA
>JASANB010005125.1:0-14657 GCA_030248155.1 Sabatieria punctata | reverse complement strand
ACCACTTCAGGTACTTGATGGCTTTGACACTTTGCCGCTCTTCTTTTCGGTAGCCTTTGTCGGGAACAATGCCGATGGTGTCTGGCTTGAGGAAGTTGCGTCGGAACACCAGGTTGCAGGCAGAGGCGATTGTAATGGCTTGGGCCAGAGGGTCTATAAAAGTGATGCCAAGGAAGTCATCGCGGAACTTCATACAGCCTTGGGCCAGCACCAGTACGTCGGCCTTGCAGTATTTGACAAGCTCTCTCTGCAGATTTGCAGCAGCTTGTTTTCCTCTGGTTTTTGCAGATTGTTTCAAACTTTGTCCAGACAAAACATCGGCGCCTATTTGTGTGGCAGTACTTAGAGCTTGTCGCCCGACCGTCTTTCCAACAGATTTAGCGACCGGCAGAATTGCACGAAAAATTGAACCGAACAGAGAACCCAATCCAGCACCGCGCTGATATGGTAGTCCTATAAATGCTGTGCCGCCGTATTTGATGTATTTCTGCTCGAACGCTAGTTGCACACGTTTTATAGGGTGGTGAAATTTCCATTGCACCTGTTTGTGAATTGTTTTCAAGTCTTCGATAAGTTGCGCAAACAGAGCTCTCTCTTTATCATTTTTCAAATTTCTATTCAGTCTTTTGCGAGCTTCCAGCGCTTCTTTTTCTGTCTGGTAAACAATTATTTCCAACAATTCGTCGATAGTGTCGTATTGACCGGGTGGTAGGTGCACTGGCAACAGCATTCCATGATTTCTCAATGAAATCTTTATCGTATTTTTCCTGTAACCTTCCCGTCCATCTTCCTCGTCTGTAATGTTGTACCACGACTTTGGGTACTGTATTTGGGCCAATGCAACATCCCAACCGCCGGACAGAGACACTACATCGGGCAGTTGCACTCTAAAATCACAAGTTGTGTTTCCCACGTGCGTATTGCTGGGAATTGTTAGATAGAACTCGCTCATTGCTGCTGTTTCTTCAGCGATGGGTTAGGCAGCAAATATCCAAACGAACTACTGAGCAAAGCTGTCCACAGTTTTCCTTCGTCTTTATTCAGAGACAGATTGACAATGCTGGTTATGACCACTACGTAAATCAGAATAACTTGAACAAAGAAAACAATCTCTGATTTTGGCAGTTGCTTACCAAACACGTGCCACTTATCGCTACTGGAATCGGACATCATGACTAAATCTCAACAAAATACCAGTCTATTTATACTGTTACTAACTCTTCATCAGTTACCCAACTGATTTTCTTTTCGTTTTTCCATTTGATTTTGTGCCACAGTTTACCTTTTCTCGTTTCAGTTTTCAGCACATACTGAATCTCTCTGTAGGGACCGACGTTAGGAACAACTCGCACCAGTTCTGGCTAGTAGAAAACTCCAACGATAGGTTCGTCTGCTGCATCTTTAAGTCTGTACACCACAGGTTTTCTGCTATCCACTCTCTCGGCGATTGTGAACGTTTCTTTAGTGTAATTTGGAATGTAGCCTTTTGACAGTTTGGTTTTCTCACAAAGAATTCTGACAATGTCTCCAACTGCAAATCTGTGTTTTACACCCGGCTTCAGGTGACCGTAAAGTTTCTGCCAAACCTGCTGGGCATTCTCTTCCGTTATATCGACAGGGCGGTAGCCGGTGGTCCGATTCACACTGCGGTTTAGCGAATCGATTATTTTTGGCAAAATTTCAATGTATTGCAATGTTTTCATTCGGGTAAAGTAGCGCCACAGTCTGGTTTTGAATGTACGTACAAAACGTTCGGCAAATGCAGCTTTCACGTCGGGGTTGTTGGCATTAAAGTACTGTATGTCCTGTAGTTGTAGGAAATCCTGAAACACTTTCCCAGTATACTCGCGTCCTCTGTCGGTGCACAGGCGCCATGGTTTTCTGCCGGACTCCTGAAAGATTTTCTCAAATGCCTTCTTAACTTCCTCTGGCGTTTTTCGTTTAATCGGAATAGCCCAGGCATAACGACTTAGTACATCGATTACCACTACAACGAACGAATAATTGCTGTTGTACTTTTTCAGATGAGAGAGATCGGCTAAATCCGACTGCCAATCAACGTCCAAACCGGCTGTAATTATTTTGTTTTTCGGGTATCTTCTTCTGGCCGGTTTGTGCAGCGTGTAAGTGTCCTGACGCGACAGAAATTCTTGAACATCTTTCAGTTTAATTTTATTCGAACGTTTTTTAGCTTCTTTGTACACAGCTTGCGCTCCAGCAAAACACGCGGGACTGTCGAGATTATAGAATACATCGCGCAAAATACTTTCATTCACACAATTAGTCCCATTCCAACCATCTGCCATATCTTTTAGGTGGACCGACGTTTCTTTCTGCTTTTCGTTTTGCAATCGGAGTTACGGTATCGAATAGGCGCTGTATGGTCGGTGAAAGTGTCTGAGCACGTTCGGGGCGTCGGATTCTAATAGGGCTGTACGGTTCTTCTTGTCTCAGTCTGGCCGGTTCCGCTAGCGCCTCTCTGGGTACATTTCCAGCCTGCAATACGTTAGCGAATTGCTGCCAACCTTCCGGGTGCGTTCTGTTGCGTCTGGGGCACACAAAATCGTGAACCAAATCAGTTATGTTGCTGTTTTCAATAACAGTTCCATTCAATATCAACTGTCCTTTGTCATCCCAGGCAATATTAGGGCTGCGCTTTATGTGTTGCAGTAGAATCTTTCCTTTATTCTTCACGTTTTTTTGGCAAACTGTCTATGATATCTTCGAGAGCCGACAGAGGGATCGGTAGAGTTAGCGGTTTTTGCAACTCTTCTTTGACACTACCGTACTGGTGGCGCATCTGAGTGAACTGTTTGTGTTTTAGGTCGGCGGGTAAATTTGGGTTTTGCAAAACGGACGACATGTCCTGGTCTAGCTTGTTCAGGTAATTCACACCCGGATTATACTGCTGCTGCGCTAGCAATGTATTCAACAGTTGCGGCGGTACCAAAGCCATTTTTCTAGCCATCACTTACACAACGCTTCTCCCAGTAGTGACGCGGCGATTGTCAGCACGGGCGCCAATACGGCCGGTAGGAAACCTCCTTTTTGAACCAGAAGTTTCTTCTTTGTCTGAACTTTGTCCTTTTTGTTAGCCAGCTGCCATAATATGTTTTTGTATTTGGCCAGCTGGTTTTTCTGCTTAGGCGACAGGCGTACGGTACCTCGCAGAATATTATCGATTACTTCACAGATGCAAATAATCAGGTCTTTGGAAGAAGTTTGCAGAATAGCTTTTCTCTGAGTCGGCGTAGCTTTCTGCAGAACGCGTAGAAAATCAATGTTTCGTTTCAGTCGGGCAGACATTTATACTTTTGGCAGATAGGTGTAACCGATTTCGTTCGGGAAAATTTTTGTTCTAAGTCTGAACTCGTCAGAACTTTTGGGCGTCAAGTCAACCACCAAATACCTGTATGGCTGACTGCAGGCATCTTTATAGCTTTCCAGAAAGTATTTATGCTGTCCTGGGTACAGCTGACGAGCCAAAGTAGAAATTTGCAACTGGTCGGACGGGCACTTTAGCAACACCAAGTAATGACTGTTAATTCTCGACGTTCTCAGACCTGTGTAGAACAGATTTTGCAGAATGTTTAGCACAGACACGTTCCAGTGGTGAGAGCCACGAGTGAACAACTTTGTGTTTTCTTGATTTTTGGCACACTCTTTCATCAAATCGTCCAGAATAATAAGCTTAGGTTGATTTTGCGTCCGTTTCAGCTCGTTTATATCCGGCAGTCCTTCGCAGAACTCCAGTTCCGGTATACTGTTTAGGTCCTGATAGCCGGGCTGCCACTCACTATAGCAAAAGATAATTTTTTCTGGTTTCGGCAGAATTATTGCACTGCGCAAGAATTTTTTTGCCCACTCAGTTTTACCGCTTTTTGTTGGACCGCAAATACAGCAAGTAAACGGATGTTGCCACTCCATTCCAAATACACTTTTATTTTTTCAAAAGTCCTTTATATATCATTTGGCATTGTGTTTTTTCAGCAGATCACGCATGCTGTCCATAAAGTTCTTCAGGTCTTTGATCTTGATGACAGCGATCGGGGTGTCGGGAGTGCTGTCATTGACCACCTGGAGCTCGAACTTCTCCTCGCCTTTCTCGCTCTTCTTCTCCTTGTGCACGAACTGGAGGCGGAAACCGTGGGGGGTGGTGCGGATAACCTCGGGCTGGGCGACCTCCTGACTCTTGCTGACGCGGGTTAGCGATTTGCGCAACGTCTCCATCTCCGGACCGAGCAGCCAGCAGTAGAATCGTCACTTGTCTTGACCGGAAGGGGGCGTCTGCTGGAGGTGAACGTACATAAGGTCGTTGAATGCCGACACCCAACTGCGCACACCGTTGATGCTATCCACAGCACAAGCCATCGTAGAGCAACGTACTAGCAGACTGCAAAGCACAACAATGACAATGAACAGCCGTCTTGGCTTATATAGGGACAGAGTTGGTCTTAAGATGAGCTAGATGATCTTAAGACAAACTAGATGAGTCATAAACATGTTCAGGCGTGACCGAGTTGGTCTTAAGACCAACTTCGTTTTAAGATCAACTTCCATCCTATTTAAGAGCAGACTCTGGGTCATTTGATCATTGTGCGTTCGTCATGTCCGACTCTATCCCCCCGCTTGTGCATCAGAACGCTGTGTTCGGTAGACAGGAGTCCGAGGGTTTTGGCTATGTCCCCATTGTCAAGCCTCTCACCACCCACACCCCTGGTCTGGTGAAGCTGATCTACAGTAACAACATGGTGGACGGCTCCGAGGTCGCGGCCACCAGACTGTTTGTGCAGGCCTCCGACTACAAGGCCATCGGCACCTACAAATTGGGCGACCACTGCCTACTCTTCTTCTTCTGCCACATCAACGACTACGAAAAGATCATGCAGGTACATACTTTGAAAAAATCGAATAATACCTCCTTCTTCCTGTTCCAGGTGAACGACAACCCCGACCAGCCCGGCATGTGCCCCGACCTCTACATCGACGAGTTCTTCGCTATCCAGCGAGAGCTGCGCGGCCTGCCCTTCGTGATCGAGAAGACGGAACCCTGAAACAGCAACAAATTCAATAAACCAACCCAACGGCCCTCTTCAGGGCCACCAGAAGGACGCGAGGTCTGGTTTGTGCTATATGAATCTGAACTAGTCTCGCGTCCGACCGGTGATTTCGTTGGGTCAGCTGAAATCGGTAAGTACGTTCTTTCTCACTAAAATTCTGAGGGGGGCAGTGACGTCATCTGGCTGGGGTGTGCTAAAATCTGACAATTTTCCTGGCAAAATTCTGAGGGGGGCAGTGACGTCATCTGGCCGGGGTGTGCTAAAATCTGGCAATTTTCATGGCAAAATTCTGAGGGGCAATTTGAATTTCCTGGCAAAAACAACTTAAAAATTCTGAGGGGGGCAGTGACGTAATCTGGTCTGGGTGTAAAAAAAAAATAAAAAAAATAACTTTATACAACGCACATGTACACATGCACGTGTACTAAAATCTGGCAATTTTCCTGGCAAAAACAACTTCAAAATTCTGAGGGGGGCAGACATCAACACACATATAGACCATTTAGACATTTAACTCTAACTGATAGTGTGGCTCAGATGGTAGAGCATGCGACTTTGAAGCAGAAGGTAGATGGATCGAACCCCACCCGAGCAAAAGTTTTGATTTCCCGCCAAAATCAAACCCCAAATTCTGAGGGGGCAATTTGAATTTCCCGCCAAAAACAAACCCGAATTCTGAGGGGGGCAGTGACGCAGTAAGGCGGCATCTCAAGACAGACCTCTGACAGAGGTCTGTCTTAAGATCACTGGGAGGAGCACTGCCCCCCCCCCCAGTGAGCCGCGGCTTACTACTATTTCTGACCCAGTTTGTTAATACTGGAGCCACTACCACCACTTGTATTTTTTGGTCAGGGGGAGGGGTCCCTTAACCTGTCTCGGGGGGGGGGGGGTGAGGGGGGGTTTGGCCTTTCCAACAGGGGGGTAAACCCCCCCAAACCCCCCTAGTACATGTATGGACACCAAGCAACCATATGATTCGTGGTGGACATGAAGTGCCCGTATCCTCTGTTGGTGGGACTGCCAGGCATCAAAGCATTCCCCCGCTTGTTAACAGCACTGTTGTCACGACTGGTGGAAGGACCACTTCCAGCTACCACACCGACCTCGGAAGGAAAGTCTGAAGAGGAGGAGGAGCCAATTCTCCCTCTTCGCGACTCAGGGGGACTGGAACCTGCTCCTATCCTGCCGATAACGAATTGTGTTCTCCCCAGAGAGACGATTCCAGTTTTGGCAGCCTCAACGAGAGAAACACGTCCCAACTGCGTGGAAACTATCAATGGGTATGCTCCTGCGGCCGATCTGGATGGACACACCTACTTCTTCATTCCCGCCAAGGAAACAGAGATGGACTTGAAGGTGCAAGGGCGAACTGAGCATTACACCGACAGCTCCATCCTAGTCACTGTTGCTAATCCAACAGACCGAATTGTGACAGTAGAAGCTGACACCAAGGCCAGAAAACTGGTACAACACCTCCAGAAAGATGATGGCATGGTTGGATGACTCAAGGCCAGACCCACCAACTTGAAGACGCTCCACAGTTTCATTGGATTCTGTGGTTACTACCGCCGGTTCATCAAGGGTCCACCCAGATTGCTACCCCGTTACATCAGTTCGTCAAGAAGGAGAATGCTAAGTGGGTTCAAGAGAATCTGGAACACTGTGTGATGACCAGAGAACTACTCTGGCCTGTACAACCAACGCCACAAACTGTCACACAACTCCCTCCAGCTGAGAGGATCGTTCTGCGACAGCTGCACTCACTTGGTGCAGTGCCGGCAGCCCACCTTACCGGCAATCCGCTGGTAGAGGGCCCCACCAATGAGAGTCGTAGACAACAATGGCAACACGACCAACGACTGCCAGGAGACAACCTATGGTTGGCCCAACTCTCCACCGGAAACAGTTTCGATCAAAGAGGGAACACCCACAGAACCAGAGCAAAACCAAGTGGCAAAGTGATGTGCTACGATCCAGGCATCAGGACTATGGAACTGGCCATGCAGTACACTGGCCCCTACATGGTGATTGAGCTGCAAGAACATCGAGTTCATCCCTCACATTGCTATTTTGAATTGGAAGGACCCAGTCTTCCAAACCAATGACAAGTGGAGAGGCTGCGAGCTACCACTTCCCCTCTTCCTGTGTTGCTGAAAGAGAAAGAAGGGGGCGATGACAAGAACGCCGCAGAACCGGAGGGAGTTCCTGCCCAAGCAACTGACGGCGATGCTGACCGGGAACCCAGGCGGTCGGACCACCATGTCGAGGCGATGACTCAGCATTAGTGCCACTACCTGACCTTGTACATAGACACTTTGTTTTCTTCTTTTCTCTTTTCTATGTCATGCTGCTTGACCACCTGACCAGTAAACTGGAGTGTATTGGCCGCCTACCACTACCTCTTCTATGCAACGTCCAGTGACACCAACTGTGGGGCAAAGTGATGGTCAACCCAGTACCCAACCTAGTCAACGATGCCGGTGAACTACCACATCACCATTTCTGGCAGAAGTCAGCGCAGAGAGAGAAACTACTGGTGTTCACCCGCCAACCACTAAACTCTATCTACCATGGATGCCGCGGCCAGCATGATCAGCTAAGACTCTGGAATCCTGCCAACCTGCCAGCTGATGGATGGTGTGGAGGCGTGGCTGAGCCATTTGCCTAAGCTGGAAACTATCATGGGCATCGACCAGGCTGGAGAAATCGCGAGGGCCGGCTAGCCATTCTAGCGGTCCCCTTGCCACTACTCAAACACTGTTCGTGAACCCCACTGTCCGGTACCACGGCCTGGCATTAGCTGTTCCAGCTGTGCATTGGCCAACTGGTACCTATCTGCCAACGACCGAGCTAGAGGAACGGCGACGACAGAGGAGTCAGGAGCGGAGCGAGCTGGTTTGGAATGCTGTCACTGACAATGCACAGTTGTGGTCACCCCACGCCTTCCGCCACCAGAACCAACTGATCAACAATAGCACAACAAAATGTACCGAAGACCGACCGACGGGGTCCTCAGCAGATCGAGCAAGAGCGCCTGAGCGAGGTTAGTCAGTCTACATCCTGATGACTACCTCGCGGCCACCCGAGCACTGCATGCGGGACTTGCCATTTGACGCCTCGTCCAGACCACCCGAGCTGTGCAACAACCCCTCAGTGTCTCTCTGCTAACTCAAGACCGAGCGACAGGTTCACCCTGGCTCTCACCTACTACTGAGACCAGCAGAGAGGAGTGCTCCGGCGCTGAGGATGTCGCCGACTAAGAAGGGGGCAATGTACAGACCTGCCCTTTTTCAACTTGCCGCCATTCCCTGACAGTGCAAGGCGTACTCAACGGGACTCGATCAGTACCAGATGGCATGATTGGGCATGACTTGGCAGCTGCTCAAGCGAGCTCTCTGCGTTTGAATGGGCCAATCAAAGTGAGGTGGTGTGACCGAGCGACCTGCGCTAATTGGATGAGATGGAGCATCGGGAAGAGCGAAGGCTAGTGATTGGTTGATATTATCGATCACTAGTGCCTAGAACTTTCTTCTCTTTGACTAACATTCACTTTGGCTGTTTTGTGTGTCTAGCGGCTGGTTATGTGTGTAAAAGTAACCGAATAGGCTGCCCTCTCCTACACGACTAGGCATCGGTGTCTCCTGAAAGTGTGCCACCTCTGCCTTCTTATTCTTAACTGCCTGCAGTGTGGTTTCGCCGCGTCCTGCCTCAATTGCCTCAGTGTGGCTTGGGTAGCTCATGGGTCGTCTTCTCTTCGGTCGTCGGGCTCACCAATAACGCGATTATTGGTCGGTTAAAGAGCGTCGTCAACAGCCAACAGTCAACCCGGTTCCCTATTTTCTTCATTATTTTAAGTGCGTTGTGGCTCGGTTTCGTGTTTGTTTTACTATCGGCCATTGTTTTACTATCGGTACCAGTTTTGCTACAAACCAGCGCTACCACCAAAAACATCACTTTTCTTCCTCTTCTGCCGTTTCTTCTGCCTAACCAAGCCATGGAACCAACGGAAAAGTGTCGGGTTAGGGCACTCAGATACAATGCATAGGTTTGATTTGGAACTGTACCGAGGTTTTCCACTTATAAGACAAATAGGAAAATGTCCAAATGACTTTTGACGCACTTTTGAAAACCACTATCTTATAATAACTATAGTGGTCTTATAATCGGGAAATCTCGCAGGCATCATTTGGTTGAGCGAAAAATTTGTAGCAAATTCTAGCAAATTGATAGTAAATAGATAGCAAATTTCTAGCAAATAGCAAGTTAATAACAAATTATATTTGAAATTGCTGTGTCTAGCAAGTAAATAGCTAGTAAATAAAATTCTTGACAGTTACAAGCAAGTTAATAGCAAGTTAATTAGAAAATAATTTACTGGGAAACAGTACTACCCATACCCAACCGATTCCTGAAAATCCCATACACAAACAACAGTAACTGCAGTGCTTTCTACTAGTATGCATGCCTTTTATCTGGCTATGGAATGTTCTGGAAAGGTCAGCCACTCTCTCTCCCATCGTTTTCTAACTAGAAGTAAGGACTGATGATAATAGGCGGTTTGGCATGAGTAACTGCGCAAAATACTCATTGTCCAACAGAATGTCTATTCGCTGAGATTCAGGAGCAGACAGTACCGTATAGTGCTGTTTATAGTACCCGGGTACTATATATGGCACTTAGGGTTTTGCGAAAATAAAATTGAATCCATTTATAGTACCCGGGTACTATATATGGCACCTACGAAATCTGCTCTGTAAGAAACTAGCAATAGTATGTGAAGTTTTTTGCTCAAATTACCGATTTGATGTAAAAAAAATAGGTTATGCACATACATCAGAACCTCTATGATTGCATTATCTACTGTTTTTCTTCACACAAACAAGGTTTACCACCAAAAATACTGTATTTTTCGCACGTTTTTTATTTATAACAGCTTATTTCAGAAAAAAAATCTGTCTCCATTTATAGTACCCGGGGTACTATAAACGGCACTTAGTGCCATTTATAGTACCCCTGGTACTATAAATAGGGGGGTACTATAAACAGCACTATACGGTAGCTCATCGGCGAAATCAGTAGCGCAAATTGAGTTTCTGTGTAAGCTAGACATATCAATTGGAAACAGGTACAATGGACCAGTGGGCTCAGCAGCTACATTGCATTCAACTGGAATAAACCAGCAGTGCGTGTACACAAGCCCAGAGAAACCAAATCAGATTGGTATTGCACAGGTTCCCCACCCAAACGAGTGTTGAGTGCGAAAGTTTCAAGCTCACAGGCTATTAATTTGAGCAATTTTTGCACACGAGAGGCCACAAAACTGCATTGAGATGTGCATTCAATTAGTATGCGCACTTTAACCGTTTTGCCAGTTTCCAAATTATGGGCTTTACAGGTGGCAGTCATTAGGTGTACATACTTCTCTCTACTGTCTTTGGACAGAGACAGAGAAGAAGCTTCAACATTTGGATTAGGAGTCTGGTCAGCAACAGAATTTGAAGCATCCGATCTCTTTTCCACACTTATGCCTTTGGATTTTTTGCGATTACCCTTGGCAGGTACAGGCAATCGTTCTTCACAGCAGTTCTTCAGAAGAGTCACTATCAGCAGCATACACCTGCTTGGGAACTTTCGTTCCAAAACCAGTTTTGATTCAGTGCTAGGCACGTTCTCACAAAATTTTTCCTGACACAAACCAGAATGATGCTGCCGGTCTTTGCAATGGAAACAGACCTTAGCATTTTTGCAATTTTTCTGAACGTGGCCTGAGCGCAGACAAAGGAAACACAGCCGGTTCCTAGCTACAAGCGATTTGCGAGCACTGAGTGTTGGAAGTTTGGGGCACCGATCAGAGAAATGTGCATCCTTACAGAATACACAAGAAGGAGCGGAAGCACTCATCAAACTCGCACCAGTTGGCTTCAAAGTGGGAGATCTAGCCAATGAATGAGAATGAGGAGTCTGAACATTCGCTCGGAAGAAATCATTTGAAAAAGCGTTCAAGTTTGCCCTCTTGGTCCAAGAACGACAACAAGTAAGCCAGATGACCAGCTCCATCACTCAAAGAACTGACTTGTTCAGCAAACTTCCTAGCCAACCGCAAGGGAAGCTTAGACACACCAGACTGAGGCACTGATCGACAAGCAATGAAGTGAGAGGCATCAAACCCCAATTTCTCTAACAGCTGCACATGACTAAACACAGTACAAGCAAACTCGTCTAGTTTGGACAAGTCTTTCTCAGACAGTTGAGGCATTGTATACAAAATCTGAAGGTGCTGATTGAAAGTTGCACTTTCAGAGCCATAAGCAGTTTCCAGAATTTGCTTGGCAACAACATAGTTACTATCAATGACATCGAGAGCCTCAATTTTCTGCTTAGCAGGACCAGCGAGAAACTTGAGCAAATAGGCTAATTTCTGAGCAGGATGAAGCTCAGTGTGAGTATCAATGTTTTGTTCAAATTTTGTCCACCATTGGCACCATTTCAAAACATCGCCAGAGAATGTATCAGTGCTCAAGGCAGGCAAAGGACACAGAAGACTTTGGAAAAGTCTCGTTGAGTACAATGACTGAGCATCAGGTAGAGTGGATTGAGTGGGTGTCAGTTGTCACAGAAACAAGAGGAGCAACAGGAGGGCACACTCCTACCACGTCTGTAGACGACATCACAGGTGCGGCCGGGTATGTTGAGAACACACCATCAAAGAGAAAGGATGCACTCTAGAGGCCATAACTACGTCACTAGTAGAACTGGCTGTCAACAGAGTGGGTGCAGTTGCCGCCAAACGGAAAATCCATGCAGAAGCACATAAACGAGATAGAGAGTGAACTGTGGAAACAGTAGACGAAATAGATGCCATAACAGTCTGCAAAAGACTTTAAGATACAATGGCATGTGACATGAGCAGAGGACCATGACAGGTCGCAAATGTGACTGACGGGTAGACAAAGCTAGAGCGAGCATTAACTATGCAAGTGTTAACCAAAGTGCTAGGAACTGACGGCAACAAACCAGTGGTAGGAGCCACAATCACAGAATTATTGACCACCAAGCAGACAAAGGTACATTTAGATTTCGATTTACTCTTTTGTTACTATTGTCTTAGCAGTGTTTGGTTCGAGTGCTCAGTCTTTGGCCACTGTAGGTGTTTCTCAGAGTCCTACCTCTGTCTGTTCAGTGGTCAAAAATTCTGTGACTGTGGCTGGTTCGTTGCCATCAGTGCCTAGCACTTTGGTTAACACTTCCATGGTTGGTGCTCGCTCTAGCTTTGTCTACCCGTCAGTCACATTTGCGACCTGCCCTGGTCCTCTGCTCACGTCTCATGCCCTCGTCTCTCAAAATCTTCCGCAGACTGTTATGGGATCTATTTCGTCTACTGTTTCCACAGTTGACGCTCAGTCTCGTTTACGTGCTTCTGCACCGATTTTCCGTTCGGTGGCAACTGCACCCACTCTGTTGACAGCCAGTTCTACTAGTGATGTATGGCCTCTAGAGTGCATCCTTTCTCTTCTGATGGTGTGTTCTCAACATACCCGGCCGCACCTGTGATGCCGTCTACAGATGTGCTAGGAGTGTGCCCTCCTGGTGCTCCTCTTGTTTCTGTGGCACCTACTCAATCCACTCTACCTGATGCTCAGTCATTGTACTCAACCAGACTTTTTCAAAGTCTTCTGTGTCCTTTGCCTGCCTTGAGCATTGATGCCTTCTCTGGCGATGTTTTGAAATGGCGGCAATGGTGGACAAATTTTGAACAAAACATTGATGCTCGCGCTGAGCTTCGTCCTGCTCAAATTAGCCTATTTGCTCAAGTTTCTCGCTGGTTCTGCTAAGCAGAAAATTGAGGCTCTTGATGTCATTGATAGCAACTATGTTGTTGCCAAACAAATTCTGGAAACTGCTTATGGCTCTGAAAGCGCAACTTTCAATCAGCACCTCCAGATTTTGTACACAATGCCTCAACTGTCCGAAGACTTGTCCAAACTAGACGAGTTTGCTTGTACTGTGTTTAGTCACGTGCAGCGGTGAGAGAAATTGGGGTTTGATGCCTCTCAGATCATTGCTCGTCGATCAGTGGCTCAGACTGATGTGTCTAAGCTTCCCATGCGGTTGGCTCGGAAGATTGCTGAACGAGTCAGTGTTTTGAGTAGATGGAGCTGATCATCTGGCTTACTTGTTGTCGTTCTTGGACCAAGAGGTCAAACTGGAACGCTTTTCAAATGATTTCTTCCGAGCGTATGTTCAGACTCCTCATTCAATGTCTAAATCTCCCACTTTGAAGCCTACTGGTGCGAGTTTGACGAGTGCTTCCACTCCTTGTGTATTCTGTAAGGATGCGCATTTCTCTGATCGGTGCTCCAAACTTCCAGCACTTAGTGCTCGCAAATCGTTGTAGCTAGGAACCGGTTGTGTTTCCGTTGTCTGCGCTCTGGCCACATTCAGAAATATTGCAAAAATGCTAAGGTCTGTTTCCATTGCAAGGACCGGCAGCATCATTCTGCTCTGTGTCAGAAAAAATTTGGGTGAGAACGTGCCTAGCGCTCAATCAAACCGGTTCTGGAACGAAAAGAAAGTTCCTACAGTTGTATGCTGCTGATAGTGACTCTTCCTCTTGCGAAGAACAATTGCCTGTGCCTGCCAAGGGCAATCGCAAAAAAATCTAAAGGCAAAGGTGTGCAAAAGAAATCGGATGCTTCAAATTCTGTTGCTGACCAGACTCCTAATCCAAATGTTGAAGCTTCTTGTCTGTCTCTGTCCAAAGACGGTAGAGAGAAGTATGTACACCTAATGATTGCCTCCTGTAAAGCCAAAAATTTGGAAACTGGCAAAACGGTCAAAGTGCGTACTAATTGACTGCGCCTCTCAACGCAGTTTTGTGTCCTCTCGTGTGCAAAAATTGCTCAAATTAAAAGCCTGTGAGCTTGAAAGTTTCGCACTCAATACTTGTTTGGGTGGCGAACCTGTGCAATGCCAATCTGATTTGGTTCCTTTGGGCTTGTGTACACGCACTGCTGGTTGTCTTCCAGTTGAATGCAATGTGGCTGCTGAGCCCACACGTCAATTGTACCGGTTTCCAATTGATCTGTCTAGTTTGCACGCAAACTCAATTTGCGCTACTGATTTCGCTGATGAGCTACTGTCTGCTCCTGAGTCTCAGCGAATAGACATTCTGTTGGGCAATGAGTACTTTGCGCAGTTAGTCATGCCAAAAGCACCTATTAACCTCAGTCCTTGCTTGTCTTTGTGGCACACCGTGTTTGGTTTGGTACCTGCTGGCAAAACGTGGGTTAGCCAGAAAACTGACAATCTAGTTGCCTACTGTTTCTCAAACGAGCAGTCGGTTCTGTCAAAAAGAAATCTGCTCATATTCTCGAGAAAATTGGTACTGAGGGCTCTGGTGCAATTCATGATGATTTGGCTCTACATGTATCCAAGTCGATTTCTTGTGATTAAACTGGTCAATATTCTGCCTTTGCTCTGTTGTTTTGACCAGTTCTGCCTTCCCAATGACTACTAACAGTTGCCTACTGTTCTGGAGTTGGTATGCATGTACCGTTCTTATCCAGAGAACTGAAACTCTGTCTGTCCAATGCTTTC
>JASANB010005124.1:0-15940 GCA_030248155.1 Sabatieria punctata | reverse complement strand
CCAGATCAAGATCTACTGAGAAGTTCAAGCCTCAGAAGGGAGCGGCGCAGCCAACAGTCCATTCGAGCTTACATACAGCGCTTGCCGAGGACGTCAAGCCTCAGAAGGGAGCTCTGTAACGTCCCCAGCTCGAATGGCCTGCAATTGCTATCGGGCAGGACTGTTGTTTGGACTCCGACGTTGGTTTGCGGCTGAACTGTCAGACTGATGGATCTAGCTCCGCCCACTTCCGTCACAGAGGCCTGTCGGATATCGATTGGGCCGCTGCTGCGATGGCTCTGTACGCTGCTGTGTGTTGTAGCGCTGGGTTTTCTGTAGGCTCTGGCCGACCAGCGTTGTTGTGTTGTTTGGTTGCTGTGTAGTACGGTCGCTAATCTGTCTACGCGCCCGTGTGTTGTGTTGTGTCTGCTACTTACTGGAGGCACATAAAAGTCTAACCCGGTCCTAGTTCTGGCACAAGCACACAAAGCTGCTGCAAATCGTGACTCTGTCTCGCCGCTTGAACTCAAACTACCAAGCCAGTTCCAGAAGTTGCTGCTATTGCCAAGTGGAACCGTTACAATACCTTCGGCTATTTGGTGTTGATGCAGGTAGACACTCCACTCAAATCAAAACAGCAATGAGATAACGGTGGATTTTCCTTCCTCAGCCAATAGCGTTTGTAGCGTGCCTAGTTTAAGAATTCACAAGCAAGTACGACTACGCCTTCACAACCATAATAATTTCAGGATGTGTCGGCAGTTAATTTACAAAGCCAGATTATATTATAACGCTTCAACAACGATTTTACAGCACTGCAGTGCTCAAATTGTGATTACCTAACGTGCTAAAAAGGGAAAAATGGCCGTGCGTGACACTAAAGTTTGAAGGGCCATAACTTCAAAACTGGAAGAGATCCAAAAAATTTGAAACCAGTTTTCGAAAGCACATTTGATGCGCTATTTTGTGTTAAGAGTCGTTCTCTGAACCGATCGAGTTTCAGTATTCAGACCCCAAAATTGAAAGTTTGAGCTAGAGAGCTGTAAGTTTGCACACTAATACATACTTATGAGTTATCTTTCAGCTGCAAAGGATTAGTGGATCTGACGCTCCTGTCCTGAGATATAGCCTTCCGAAAATCGGTCTGCTTAACTATGGGACCAAAATTTCAAACTCGAATTTCTCGCTTCATACTCGGAATTCGGACCTAAAAATTGGGGGTTTTAGAGTACTTTTAGACTGCTTTAAGAAACTTTCGTCAAATTTTCGTTTTCAGAAAAAAAATTTTTTTTCGCCCCCTTTCCGCCCCCCTAGCTCGTCTGGAACCCCCCCTACCCAGTTTTTTTTATTTCAGAAAAATGTCGCGCTATCAATTACCTACCGCTTGGCGTGAAGCATTGTTTGCTCAGACCCGAAAAACGTGAGAAAATTGAGGTCAAACATGTCCCGGTCGCAAAATTTTCGCACTTTTCTCAGGTCAAATATTTCCAAGTCCGGTTTTCCACCTACTAGTACGAATTCGGACTTAAAAATTGGGGGTTTTAGAGTACTTCTAGACTGCTTTAAGAAATTTTTGTCAAATTTTCGTTTTCAGAAAAATATTTTTTTTCGCCCCCTTTGCGCCCCTAGCTCGTCTGGAACCGCCAAAACTGGGTTGGGGGGTTCCAGACGAGCTAGGGGGGCGCAAAGGGGGTGAAAAAAAATTTTTTTCTGAAAACGTAAATTTGAGAAAAGTTCTTAAAGCAGTCTAAAAGTACTCTAAAACCCCCAATTTTTGTCCGAATTCGTACTAGTAGGTGGAAAACCGGACTTGGAAATATTTGACCTGAGAAAAGTGCGAAAATTTTGCGACCGGGACATGTTTGACCTCAATTTTCTCACGTTTTTCGGGTCTGAGCAAACAGTGCTTCACACCAAACGGTAGTTAATTGATAGCGCAACATTTTTCTGAAATAAAAAAAACTGGGTAGGGGGTTCCAGACGAGCTAGGGGCGCAAAGGGGGCGAAAAAAAATATTTTTCTGAAAACGAAAATTTGACAAAAATTTCTTAAAGCAGTCTAAAAGTACTCTAAAACCCCAATTTTTAAGTCCGAATTCGTACTAGTAGGTGGAAAACCGGACTTGGAAATATTTGACCTGAGAAAAGTGCGAAAATTTTGCGACCGGGACATGTTTGACCTCAATTTTCTCACGTTTTTCGGGTCTGAGCAAACAATGCTTCACACCAAACGGTAGGTAATTGATAGCGCAACATTTTTCTGAAATAAAAAAAACTGGGTAGGGGGGGTTCCAGACGAGCTAGGGGGGCGCAAAGGGGGCGAAAAAAAATTTTTTTTCTGAAAACGAAAATTTCACAAAAATTTCTTAAAGCAGTCTAAAAGTACTCTAAAACCCCCAATTTTTAAGTCCGAATTCGTACTAGTAGGTGGAAAACCGGACTTGGAAATATTTGACCTGAGAAGAGTGCGAAAATTTTGCGACCGGGACATGTTTGACCTCAATTTTCTCACGTTTTTCGGGTCTGAGCAAACAATGCTTCACACCAAACGGTAGGTAATTGATAGCGCGACATTTTTCTGAAATAAAAAAAACTGGGTAGGGGGGTTCCAGACGAGCTAGGGGGGCGGAAAGGGGGCGAAAAAAAATTTTTTTCTGAAAACGAAAATTTGACAAAAATTTCTTAAAGCAGTCTAAAAGTACTCTAAAACCCCCAATTTTTAAGTCCGAATTCGTACTAGTAGGTGGAAAACCGGACTTGGAAATATTTGACCTGAGAAAAGTGTGAAAATTTTGCGACCGGGACATGTTTGACCTCAATTTTCTCACGTTTTTCGGGTCTGAGCAAACAATGCTTCACACCAAACGGTAGGTAATTGATAGCGCAACATTTTTCTGAAATAAAAAAAACTGGGTAGGGGGTTCCAGACGAGCTAGGGGGGCGCAAAGGGGGCGAAAAAAAATTTTTTTTCTGAAAACGAAAATTTGACAAAAATTTCTTAAAGCAGTCTAAAAGTACTCTAAAACCCCCAATTTTTAAGTCCGAATTCGTACTAGTAGGTGGAAAACCGGACTTGGAAATATTTGACCTGAGAAAAGTGCGAAAATTTTGCGACCGGGACATGTTTGACCTCAATTTTCTCACGTTTTTCGGGTCTGAGCAAGCAATGCTTCACACCAAACGGTAGGTAATTGATAGCGCGACATTTTTCTGAAATAAAAAAAACTGGGTAGGGGGGGTTCCAGACGAGCTAGGGGGGCGGAAAGGGGGCGAAAAAAAATTTTTTTTCTGAAAACGAAAATTTGACGAAAGTTTCTTAAAGCAGTCTAAAAGTACTCTAAAACCCCCAATTTTTAGGTCCGAATTCCGAGTATGAAGCGAGAAATTCGAGTTTGAAATTTTGGTCCCATAGTTAAGCAGACCGATTTTCGGAAGGCTATATCTCAGGACAGGAGCGTCAGATCCACTAATCCTTTGCAGCTGAAAGATAACTCATAAGTATGTATTAGTGTGCCAACTTACAGCTCTCTAGCTCAAACTTTCAATTTTGGGTCTGAATAGGGCAAAGGACCAAAACGCGATCTGACCAGAGAACGACTCTTAAATTTGTAGCCGGATAGCTCGATGCCACGCATGTGAGACATATGTACTTCTGAAGACGTCTTTTTCGGCCTAATCTCTGCAAAAAACTGCTTGTCAATTCGGCAATTACAATCCAACTCCGATGTCGATAGGTGCAAATGAAAGAGCGTCATTGGTTCTATAAATGTTCCAGATTTGGTGAGGATTACTTTAAAAATGCGCTTACGGCGCCCGGTCAAAGATGGAAGTCGGTCAAAAATCGGCGGACGCGAAAAAGCATGGTTTTTCAACTTTGGCCGCCGATTTCTCCGGAATGGGTGGGCCCCCAGCCGAACCGGTTGGGTTTTGTAATATCCACACTTTAGTGGTTCAGATCAGCGAATAAAAATGGGGGTCAAAAAATTCCATCCGCCGCCCTCATAAGGCAACCTGCCCGATTTTTTTTGCAACGCCTCTTAAGCCAATACTTCTGTTGGTCTAGTCTTAGGTTTACGTTTACGTTTAGGTTGAGGTTTCGCCTTTAAGATTAGAATATAGTTTAGGTATTTTGGGTTTACGTTTACGGTTGGGCTTGGGTTTAGGTTTATGCGGCTTAAATTTAGGCTTAGGTTTGGATTTAGGTTTCCTACAAATGCGTTAGGCTCAGTTTTTGGCTTAAGTTTAGGCTTTAGGTTTTTCGTCTACTGGCTTAGCTTAATTGTCACTGCATGAGAAAGTGGGCCATTTTGCGGGCCATGAGGAAGCAAAGAATTGAATGGGATTGTTGAAAATTTACATGTAGATGTAGTTTTGATAGAAAAGAACGAATTTGAAGTCCGTTTTGCTCTGGCTCTCTTTCTTCGTCTGATATAAAACCCAGCACCTTCCAGAGTATGCCAAAACTCAATGTTGCTAAACTTAAAATTTAGATGCTGAAACATATGTAAAAATACACGCTGAATCTCGTGGTGGCATCCATTTTTTTGTTTAAAATCGAAAATTCCATTTTTTCGGACTCTGAAATTTTTAAAGCGAAAAAAACTCAAATTTTTGTTGTAGGAAAAGTCGTTTGAATGGCTTAAAAGATGCGCCATTTTGTCCTCTTTTGAATGGTAGAAAGATATCTCGGGGTTGGATGGGGTAGACGGGCCACTTTGGCCATCTGAATGTTCAAAAATCGATCATCAATTTTACTTTTTCTCAAAATAACTGCCTTAGGATTAGTTTGTTCTGGTTATATGCATCAGACTAATTGCAGAATGACGTTTTCATGCCTCAGATAGTTTAAACAGACCATTTGCTACTGTTTTCACATCTGCATATAGGTGTCTCCTTCTGAGGTGCGCCATTATGAGCATGACTTATGTGTCATACAGTAAGTGCCGACTCTTCTGTCAATTTCATGCAGAACGCAAAAATTCAATGATTACTTTACATTTCTTTTATATTTTACTTTGTATTGTTTACTCAGTCGGTTTAATAGACATATTTTGAATTTGAACTTAATCAGATCATTAGTTCAAAATACATGACTGATTGGATAAAGGTGGTTTTTATAAAAATGGTCAAAGATGCCAAAGTTAGTTTTGGTTTTTTTGTCTATACCGGTTGTTCAATTTCCACTAAACCAATGTATTTGGTAGAAGACAACGAAATAAATCTAATGGTGGCATCCACAGATTGCTCAAACCAGCTATTCCTGAGAAATAAATGAGCAAGATGTAGATTGTAGATACATTGTACGTAGGTTCTGACTGCAATATACCAAACCATAGATGGTTTATTCAGTTTTACAGGCAACATTAGCAATATGCGTTCCTGAATTTCTAAAAAAACAACCAACTGGCACAAAGATTGCATCTCAAAAATTTGGCGGAGCCTGGCTTTTCTGGTGTGGGCAAGCCCTCAGATTTCTTGTTTTCCCAATTTCTTCAGAAAATGGCCCGATGTTTTCTAATGTGTGGTTTATTCTGCATCGTTGCTATGTTCAACATTTTGATCCTATCAGGCTGTTGTTTCAGAGATGCGACTCTTTGAATGCATATGCATTTCATTTGCTAGTAGAAATTGACAAAAATGAAAGCATTCTAGGGCTTCTACAACAACACTGTGTACAGTATATTGTAGAAACAAGTCATGTAGACAGACCATGTGTGGAAAATACGCACACAAGAATTATAAAATAATTGCAAATAATTGGCCCAAAAACTGTTTCCATGAAAATTAGGATATGTTCTGGAAAATATTGTAGTGGTGTGCAAGATTTATGCAGGTTCTGACTGCAATTTCTCCAAACCATGGTTGGTTTACCTGGTCAGAAAACCTAGTTAATTACACTTGCACAGCACATTTCAGAGGTCAATTGGCATTCAAATCTTCAATGAAACTGCTTTTGATCAAAATTTGCATATAGCGTTATTTATGGAACCTGTCAGGCACTGTTTCATGCCTGTTTCGTGATTTATATTCAATGTAACACGTGTATTTCTGGTCTAACAAGTACTGAGGAAGGCGCTAGAAAGCGTTAGGAATCATAAAACCATTTGCCTAGGAATTTTTTACATATTCTGATGTATTCAGAACTTGGGCTGGAGTTTTTTTCCGCGATTTAGGAAAAAAACCGAAAAAAAACCGGAAAAAAACTGGAAAAAAACAGGCCGAGGTTTTTTTCGGAAAAATATACAACCCTGGCCCACACCAGAAAAGCCAGGCTCCGCCAAATTTTTGAGATGCAATCTTTGGGCCAGTTGGTCGTTTTTTTAGAAATTCAGGAACGCATATTGCTAATGTTGCCTGTAAAACTGAATAAACCATCTATGGTTTGGTATATTGCAGTCAGAACCTACGTACAATGTATCTACAATCTACATCTTGCTCATTTATTTCTCAGGAATAGCTGGTTTGAGCAATCTGTGGATGCCACCATTAGATTTATTTCGTTGTCTTCTACCAAATACATTGGTTTAGTGGAAATTGAACAACCGGTATAGACAAAAAAACCAAAACTAACTTTGGCATCTTTGACCATTTTTATAAAAACCACCTTTATCCAATCAGTCATGTATTTTGAACTAATGATCTGATTAAGTTCAAATTCAAAATATGTCTATTAAACCGACTGAGTAAACAATACAAAGTAAAATATAAAAGAAATGTAAAGTAATCATTGAATTTTTGCGTTCTGCATGAAATTGACAGAAGAGTCGGCACTTACTGTATGACACATAAGTCATGCTCATAATGGCGCACCTCAGAAGGAGACACCTATATGCAGATGTGAAAACAGTAGCAAATGGTCTGTTTAAACTATCTGAGGCATGAAAACGTCATTCTGCAATTAGTCTGATGCATATAACCAGAACAAACTAATCCTAAGGCAGTTATTTTGAGAAAAAGTAAAATTGATGATCGATTTTTGAGCATTCAGATGGCCAAAGTGGCCCGTCTACCCCATCCAACCCCGAGATATCTTTCTACCATTCAAAAGAGGACAAAATGGCGCATCTTTTAAGCCATTCAAACGACTTTTCCTACAACAAAAATTTGAGTTTTTTTCGCTTTAAAAATTTCAGAGTCCGAAAAAATGGAATTTTCGATTTTAAACAAAAAAATGGATGCCACCACGAGATTCAGCGTGTATTTTTACATATGTTTCAGCATCTAAATTTTAAGTTTAGCAACATTGAGTTTTGGCATACTCTGGAAGGTGCTGGGTTTTATATCAGACGAAGAAAGAGAGCCAGAGCAAAACGGACTTCAAATTCGTTCTTTTCTATCAAAACTACATCTACATGTAAATTTTCAACAATCCCATTCAATTCTTTGCTTCCTCATGGCCCGCAAAATGGCCCACTTTCTCATGCAGTGACAATTAAGCTAAGCCAGTAGACGAAAAACCTAAAGCCTAAACTTAAGCCAAAAACTGAGCCTAACGCATTTGTAGGAAACCTAAATCCAAACCTAAGCCTAAATTTAAGCCGCATAAACCTAAACCCAAGCCCAACCGTAAACGTAAACCCAAAATACCTAAACTATATTCTAATCTTAAAGGCGAAACCTCAACCTAAACGTAAACGTAAACCTAAGACTAGACCAACAGAAGTATTGGCTTAAGAGGCGTTGCAAAAAAAAATCGGGCAGGTTGCCTTATGAGGGCGGCGGATGGAATTTTTTGACCCCCCATTTTTATTCGCTGATCTGAACCACTAAAGTGTGGATATTACAAAACCCAGCCGGTTCGGCTGGGGGCCCACCCATTCCGGAGAAATCGGCGGCCAAAGTTGAAAAACCATGCTTTTTCGCGTCCGCCGATTTTTGACCGACTTCCATCTTTGACCGGGCGCCGTAAGCGCATTTTTAAAGTAATCCTCACCAAATCTGGAACATTTATAGAACCAATGACGCTCTTTCATTTGCACCTATCGACATCGGAGTCGGATTGTAATTGCCGAATTGACAAGCAGTTTTTTGCAGAGATTAGGCCGAAAAAGACGTCTTCAGAAGTACATATGTCTCACATGCGTTGCATCGAGCTATCCGGCTACAAATTTAACACAAAATAGCGCATCAAATGTGCTTTCGAAAACTGGTTTCAAATTTTTTGGATCTCTTCCAGTTTTGAAGTTATGGCCCTTCAAACTTTAGTGTCACGCACGGCCATTTTTCCCTTTTTAGCACGTTAGGTAATCACAATTTGAGCACTGCAGTGCTGTAGAATCGTTGTTGAAGCGTTATAATATAATCTGGCTTTGTAAATTAACTGCCGACACATCCTGAAATTATTATGGTTGTGAAGGCGTAGTCGTACTTGCTTGTGAATTCTTAAACTAGGCACGCTACAAACGCTATTGGCTGAGGAAGGAAAATCCACCGTTATCTCATTGCTGTTTTGATTTGAGTGGAGTGTCTACCTGCATCAACACCAAATAGCCGAAGGTATTGATTACTATTATTATTCTGATAGGTTGCCTGGATGTAGGGTCCTGATGCTATCATTTACACTTTTAAACACAGCACTTTGTAGTCGTATGATGCAGTTTTGCTCAGTTCGGAGGACAGTGTGGTCCCAGCAAGAAGCACACTAAACACAGGTCTGAAGAACTGGTTACTCTCGGCACCTGTACCACCGATACATCATCCTATGCAAAAAAAGCATGGTACCCCTTCTTTTATATGTACGTACAGTAAAGCAGTGCTAAGCAACGCCTAGTAGTAGCACGGTGATTTTTCAAGATTTCTTAGAAACCTAATATACATACATATATTATTGCTGTCATACATGGGCCGGAGGCGAGTTTATATTCCCCCTCAGTCGATCATTCCCCCTCACCGAATTTTTTTCTGCTTTTAATGCAAAATAGGCGATTTTTGGAATTTTTGGGACCGATTCGTGAGATGCCCTCCAGGCCCCTACTGATTTTTCCGGCTCATATATGATTGCTGTCGTTTTGCCTTTTAATTTAGTTATTTCTGGCACAGTTTTATTACATGCTTCTAGTTTATTCAGTCAAAACTTGCTGCGCTGGCCTAAATCTCATGAATTATTTAGCAACTTTGGCCAGATGTTGGTTGAGGAAGTACCTGATAAGGGATCAGGTACAGGTATTTCAAAAACACAATCAGGCATCAGGTTCAGGTATAGGCATTCACAAAATGCAGTTCTGGCATCTGGCATTTTGTCAGAAAAGTTGAAAGCCGGATTTTAACTAAAAATCGTTCAAAATCGTCTTGTGGAGATGCCGATTTCCCAAAAAGGCCAAAAATCACTGTAAAATTACTAAATCTGGAAAATGGAGACGCATGCATTTAATTAATTAAATTGTTTGGTATACTGTTTCATCTTCTGAATTTCATAATTTTATGTATAAAACTTGCAGATCAGTGAATTAACAGACGCAAATTAATATATAGAATGGATTCGCTCAAACTACTGTATGTAGTCTGAGAGGTCAGATCAGTAGCTGTATGTTCTTTCTAGGAATTGTGGGCTCAGTGACTGAGGGTGAACTGATTCTTCACAATTCCAACATACCAGAGAAGGTGTCTCATTGGACCATCTGTCCTTCACACCGCTTTGACCAATATGGAATTGGACGCCGACCTTCTGGTTACTGTGCAAACGATCGCAAAGACCAAAACCAA
Source organism: Sabatieria punctata (assembly GCA_030248155.1). Lineage (NCBI taxonomy): Eukaryota > Metazoa > Nematoda > Chromadorea > Araeolaimida > Comesomatidae > Sabatieria > Sabatieria punctata. The sequence goes on along the minus strand of JASANB010005124.1, from coordinate 6,260 downwards.
CAGGTTTTCAAGCACCTGGTTTGTCAATGCTGCTGGGCAACTACAACATCTCAGGCATACATGGGCCGCGGGGGTTCTGGGGGGGTTTGCCCACCCCCAACTTGGGCTCGATCCCCCAAACGACCCCACCAACCCACCTGAAGCCGACTTTTGTTCCTGACCCCAACCACCAAAATCGCGACCCCCCTACACCGCCAGGCCCACCCCCAAATTTTCGGATTTTGACTACCCCCCAAACCCATTTTTCCGGCCCATGTATGATCTCAGGTCAGCATATCCCACTTGGTGAAATGCTGTGCCACACTTGCTACTATGACCTCAAGAATAAATTACCAGAGCAGTCAGTGCCAATGGAAAAGGTTGCACCTGGGTGTGCTTTAAAGGGTGAGGAAAATGCCATCAGTTGTGAAGCAGTGAAGGCTTCTGCTGGAGAAAGCGCAACCAGTCCAGATCGGCTACCAAACTAAAGGCCAATGAAAATCTTCAAGACATGCTGACCACCAGGACTGCAGCTTGGCGTGATTATAGAAAGCATCCATAACAATTGCACATGTGTCGGGACCGAATTTACAATGTTATTTTATATTATTACAACGCTTTGTTGACAATGTAACGCCTTCGAAACAGTCCAGTTCCATAAATGTCATTACCTAACATGCTAAAAAGGGAAAAAAATCGGCCTGCGTGACACTAAAGTTTGATGCCACGCTAGTGAAACATATGTATTTCTGAACACGTGTTTTTTCGGCTAATCTCTGCAAAAAACTGCTTGTCAAATCGGCAATTACAGTCCGACTCTGACGTCAATAGGTGCAAATGAAAGAGCGTCATTGATTCTATAAATCTTCCAGATTTGGTGAGGATTGCTTTAAAAATGCGATTACGGTACCCGGTCAAAGATGGGAGTCGGTCAAAAATCGGCGGACGCGAAAAAGCATGGTTTTTCAACTTTGGGCGCCGATTTCTCCGGAACGGTTGGGCCCCGAGCCGAACCGTCTGGGTTTTGCAATATCCACCCTTTAGTGGTTCAGATCAGCGAATAAAAATGGGGGGTCAAAAAATTCCATCCGCCGCCCCCTGCCCGATTTTTTTTGCAACGCCTCTTAAACCTACTCTATAATGCCTAAACTTAAAACTAAACTAAGCCTAAACCTGAACCTACGTATAACTAAAGCTACACCTGCAATAAACTTAGCCCCAAGGTTAAAAACCTGCAAACTTGAACACCTCAATTCTTCTAAGACTGTAAGTAAAGTATACATACAGTATGTGCCATGGATACTGTAGAAGAATAGCGTAGACCTACTGTAGCAGTCCAATCTGGAAGGTGTTAGTGCGATGAGCGACCATCTCAATCAGTCCTTTGACTATGATGCCCCACTGGATTGCAAAACTGGCCAGCAGAAAGTTGACTGTGAGAGCGGAGTAGCCGTAGCGCTTGAGAAAAGTCATCAGAAAGCCAAACCCCACAAAGATCATCACGTGCACGTCTTGGAACACTAAAACGCGCTACACACAGTAATCTAATATATTTTAGAACCCCTCAAACTACATACTAACAACATATACATAAATTTTGATCTTATATATATATATATGGGCACGAAAATTGAATCCGTTTGAATTTCGTATTCGTTAAATCAATATTTGCCCATTTTAATTTTCGTATTCGTTAGTCGATACGAAAATCAAAATGCCTAATTCGTTTTCGTACGAGTACGAAAATTAATTTTCGTTACGACGATACGAGTTCATTTTTGTTCCACAAAAGTTAATTTTCGTATTTTCACGGTAGGTTTTAGACTGCAAATAGAGACCCAGTTTAGGCCTTTCAGCATTAAAATAAGCCTTAAATATCAGTTCTGAGTGCACAAATTCTGTAGAGCACGATTTCTCGCTCACGCTAACGTGTTTTCATTATTGTAAAGCAATGCTTCTGCATGCTTATATTGCACATACCTTCACTGCAGGTACCTATGTAGTATGCACTTTGAGCCAGGAGATTGTCCGTAAGTGGACAGTCAACCGTTGGGTGTGTAAAGTACAGACCAGAATACTAAACAAAGCTCAAACAATGAGCCATTATTTATGCTAAAAGTAAAACATCGCTTGTCAAAACGCAAAGCAACAACCTCTGAGTACTTTATTTACCATAAAACTTTTAATAAAAGGGCCGCTCCAATAGTAGCGCTCTTTACGGAATGCCGGAAAATATAAACGCGCACGCTCTAATAGTAGCGCCCTTCTAATAATAGCGCACCCACGCGCACTACTATCAACGCTTTGTAGGTGTTTCCAATGTAGAATACTGTCCCTTTGAGACAATTTTCTTTGATTAAGCTTGCAAACATTAGTCAGACTAAAACTGATATAAAGATTGCTTGTGTTTAAGACAAAAATACTCTGTATTTTCAGAAAAATGAGGATACTTGAGATCAGTGGTGTATCCAGGGGGGTGTAGGGTGGGTACAGCCCCCCTTTGCGGTGGAGGTAGGAAGAGAAAGTCTGTCAAAAATAAGCGAAACTAATGAATTATGTACCAAACCTGTCTACTTTGCACTCAGAATGCCTTTTAAATGCGTTTTTGAAGGCTAAATTTTCAAAATTTTCTCGTCCTGGTCGGGCGGAAGCCCAACCAGGCCACTTTAAACTACTAAAACTTGTAATATCTGTTAATTTTAAGCCTGGACTGCGTTTTGAACGCGTTTTTTAAGGCAAATTTTGCTAAATTTTCTTACCCTGGTTGGGCAGCGGCAGAGTTATGCCCTTCCGAAATCAACGGACCCGAATTTTCAGATGTCAACTCTGAACGTAAATATCTCACTAACCCTTCACCGGATCTCTCCTATATCTTGCAGTTTAACCAATCTTTAAACGGACTTAGGAACGCAAGGAGCGCAGCTTTCTAACACAAACCGGTTAAAATTTTTCACCTTGAGTGAAACTAAAAATCCGCCAGATTTTAACCGGTTCTGCTAGAAAGCTGAGTTATTCAGGTTCTTAAGCCCATGTAAAGATTGGTTAACCTGCAAAATTTGGGAAAGATCCGATGAAGGGTTCGTGAGATAATTATTGTAAAACTGATGTCTGGAAATTCGGGTCCGTTGATTTCGGAAGGGTATAACTCGAGGCTATAGAAGGCTACCAAGCTAGAACTTGGCCAAAACAAACTCTTGACAAATAGTAATAAGCATGCCAAAAATTTTTCCATTCTGCTGAAAATTAACGGAACGGTGGCTATTTGAAAATATTCGGAAAACTCGAAAAATGGACAGGCGGCCTTTTTTTGGCCAACACTGTATTTAGTAGTAAGTAGATTAATTAGACCTATCCAAAACGCAAACACTAAACTTCTGAACGATAGCCAGGTGGAAGAGAAGGCCAAATTGAGAGCGAAATTTTGGTGCAGCAGTTTGGTTTTAGCACCGATAATTACCATAAATTAGCACTGCTTACTATCACTAGAAATATGCAAACGGAAATATACAAACCGTTTGCATATGTATAAAACATATTGGAAAATCGATTACATATGTATATGTATATGTATATATGCAAACGAAAAACAATGTATATTATGCAAACAATGTATATTTATATGTGTATATACAGACAACTGTAGTGTATACATAAACAACAGTAGATATAGAGTTTCCTACAAAAAATTAGTCGAATGTTCATTTCCAAAAAGAAGTCTAATAGCATTCAACCATAATAAACATACAGTGCAAGCACAAACAGATAGCCTGAACACACAACACAACTGATGTCACCCAAAAAAGCAGAAAATCTAAATTCAAGAATTTGTCATGCATTTCCTTTCCTTTCCTCTTAAAACTTTGTGTCTCTTTTAAATATTAGCAAGCACAACTTAGTTAAAGCTTCAATCTTAGGAAATTTCTGCTACCTTACCTCACAATAAAAACATGACAAATGACCATTTGGTAACAACTTGAACTAAATTTTTGCAAGACGTTCGAAAAGGCAGCTATTTTTCAGACCCAACCAATACGCACCCCAAAATATGCAAACTTTTGGCAGAATGCGAAATAATATTGCGTATTGAAATTCAAATGCGTATGCGTATGCGTATACGCATTCTGAAATGCAATGCGAACTTTGCGTAATGATATGCGTAATGCGTATACGCATGCAACAGTACCGTATAGTGCTGTCTATCTATAGTACCCGGGTACTATATAATATGGCACCTACGAAATTTGCTCTATAAGAAACTAACCATAGTATGTGTAGTTCTTTGCTCAAATTACCGATTTGATGTAAAAAATAGCTTATGTACATACATCAGACAGAACCTCTATGATTGCATTATCTACATACAATGTTTTTCTTCATACAATCATGGTTTACCACCAAAAATACTGTATTTTCGCACGTTTTGTATTTATAACAGCTCATTTCAGAATAAAAATCTATATCCATTTATAGTACCCCGGTACTATAAATGGCACTAAGCGCTGTTTATAGTACCCCGGCTACTATAAATAGGGGGTACTATAACAGTCAGGCACTTAACGCCGTTTATGGTACCGACACCATATATGGTACCGGCACCATATATGGTACCGGTACCGAGGGTAGTGGTACCATATATGGTACCGGCACCATATATGGTACCGTCACCATATATGGTACCGGTACCATATATGGTGCCCCCACGTTCGGTGACTGTGGTGGTACCATTACCATATATGGTACCGGCACCATATATGGTACCGTCACCATATATGGTACCGGCACCATATATGGTACCCCTACCCATGGCCATGGGTGCCGGTACCATATATGGTGCCGGTACCATATATGGTGACGGTACCATATATGGTACCGGTACCATATATGGTACCACTACCATATATGGTACGAAATCTGAACGGAGTGGTACCATATATGGTACCGGTACCGGAAAAACGCGAAGGTGGGGGTACCATATATGGTGCCGGTACCATATATGGTACCACTACCTACGGTACCGGTACCATATATGGTACCGGCACCTTATATGGTGTCGGTACCATAAACGGCGTTAAGTGCCTGACTGTATAAACAGCACTATACGGTATGCGTTTGTGTATACGCATTCTGAAATGCAATGCGTAGTTCGCTTCGCGTAATGATATGCGTAATGCGTATACGCATGCAACCGTAAAAGTACATTTCAAGATACTGTACAAACCACTGTATGCTCGTCCACAAGTATGTAGATTAAACTGAAAGTAACTAGGTTTAGTATAAAAACCGACAAATTTAATACTTTTTAACTTTGTAAAATAGTAAGGTTTCAGTAAAGATTTTTAGTTCCACCAATTCTAGCTGGTGGATTGATACGACATCCTTTCGTTTTTACATACAAAAAGTCTTAGATAATGGCATGAATGGCTTGCAGCAGGTTTCGTTCAGTCTAATGGCTCGGAGTAAGGAACAAGCCCACAAACAATTTCCGGAAATATGTAGAAATTCTTCGAATCTGTAACAATTTTGGATAGCAGATGTAAACAAACATATTGGTTTGGCATATAATTGTTTGAGAGGTCAAAAAATGAACTAGCAAAATGCTATGCTTTATTCTAGTCCTCAGGTACTTCTAAACACAATTGAGCACTCCATAGCACCTATATCAATTTTTTGGCTTCTTCAACTCGTTGTTATTCTCACAGATTTGCACCATCGAGTAAGGCATCGGGCCTTGATCTGTCTAAAACGCAGCAAAAACTTAAAATTAACAGATTTCTATGCTAATTTTTACCTTCTCACCATAGAAAGGGTCGAATTGGTCAGGCACTTCAAAATAGCGGGAATCCTGGAACAGATCTTCCTCCTCTACTTGATTCCAGATAGGCAATTTGAGTATTAAACCTAGAAATATGTATGTATGTATGTATGTATGTATGTATGTATGTATGTATGTATGTATGTATGTATGTATGTATGTATGTATGTATGTATGTATGTATGTATGTATGTATGTATGTATGTATGTATGTATGTATGTATGTATGTATGTATGTATGTATGTATGTATGTATGTATGTATGTATGTATGTATGTATGTATGTATGTATGTATGTATGTATGTATGTGTACCTGTGATAATGCCACCAATCACTGAAGTTAAGAGAGAAATTCCTAGCGCCATTAGTTGGTAGAGAGCTTGAGAAGCAGCCGACCGCTCAGACATAGCAGAAAAGATCGTGTATAAGCTAGAAAATCATGCTATTTTCAAAAAATTATCACACTAT